>WBNO01015215.1:0-23996 GCA_013400575.1 Peucedramus taeniatus | reverse complement strand
CCCCATTTGGACTAAAAGTATCAACTGAAGTAAGATGAGACCATTGCACAATACAGCAGTTTCTCAAGTTTTTCCTTTTCTTCCTCTCCCTACCACACCCTCCCCCCCAACACAGATGAAAAACTGTAAGGCTTAGAAGATAGGTTAAACAATTATTTTATTAGTTTATAATACATACAACTTAAGAAATGCTTTAAAAAAAGTTATATTGGAGTACTTTCCAATTCTGGGTCAGGTCAGGAAAAACCAATGTTGATGTATTAAATAATATTCTATAATTCAACAATAGATTAGCCTCAGTAATTTAGCAGACACGGTTAAATATTCTTAAATATGCATATATACAATTGTGCAGCCTTAAAAAAGTCCTTTTATTCCTATCTTCTCCTCCCAAAGCTGTGCACCCTGTAAACACAGTGCTGGCTTCTAAGCTTTGAGTCTCTCACCTAGACTTAAGATATTTGAAGAGGAATGTTACAATGGTGGAAATCACAGCAAACCTATCTTTCTAAACTCTTTGTGAGAGGAGAGATGCCCAAAAGGCAAAATTAACATCAAGTCTCTCTATAAGTAGCAGCTTCTTTAATTTCCAGTTTTAGGTTAAATTATTGCTTACATGTTTTCTGCTTGAAATGGATTTTTAACATACTCCAAAATACGGGGTTTTAAGTTTTTCCTCTGGATGGCAACATCTTTTCAGTGACTTATTTACCATTACTGCTTCATACATTTAACAGGACTTTCCTAAGCACATGCAGTCCAATGCAATTCTCTGCAAATTCTTTTAATGCAACATGAGTTACACAGGTCTAATTTAGCACAAAACATTTAGGCACTGTTCCGTAGTTTACTGTTCTCTTTCAAACTTATGTTTGGAATGAGTTCAATATTCTGATTGCCAGATTCCATCCTTTATGAAAACAAGAATCTGGGTTACACTTTTCAAATCAGGAACTGCTTCACATCCCCTGTTATCTCACTGAACCAAACTGTTCATTGACCATATTAACCAGTAGGTACACTGCATATCCAAACAAGTTAGAAAGCCTATTGCTAGCATAAAAGGATCAGAGATGCACACTTGGAGTGAATGAGTTAGATATTTATATCAGCACAATGAAACCAGTTTAAACATACAGCCACTAAAAATATCAGTTACACTGCATCAGGATATGACTTTTTGAAACATTTCTAAACATGACTTAAAAAATACATTAAAAAATGTATTCATTAACCTAAAATACTGTAACAAAAAAAGTCTTCAGCTGACTACTAAGTCTAGTTTTCAACATGAGGCAAAGTAACCTTCATTTATTAAGCTATATATGAGGAGCAAACAACAAGAAAAAAACATGTTTCAATAAATGTTATAAAAATCTATTTGTTCTCTCAAAGTGAGCATTTGTCAATGGTTCCCTTCTCCGTAAAAACTACAATTAACTACAAAAGTCTTACTTACCTGAACATAAATTGTACTAACTGGATCCTACTTGTGGGCCTTAGATATACTGTCACATGACAGGAGCTGTCTGGACAGGTCAATAATTTTCTTTGGAAACAATTAGTCATGCATTACAGGCTCCAGCTTAGGAAAAGACTGTTCTGCACTCAGCGCAGCTCTCATCAGCAATTCCATTTTGGTCTGGATATTTTAAATAAAGAGATGCTGAGTTTAGAAGGAAGCTTACCTTCTACATTATTATTCTGCATGATAGCAGAATTGTCTATCAACTAGAGCACAACCAAACTAAAAAAGTGAACAGAAGTTAACACACAGTCTATATAATTACTGAAATGGACTGCTAGCTTTTGCTTAACTTGCATCATTCAATACCATTTCATTCAGTTCAAAACTGTTTTCTGCCATACTCATAGAACTCTAAACCTAATCCCCAAATCCAGTATTTTGAGTGTTGCTTCTCCTAATTCCTATGTTTCATCTTTTGCCTCACTAAATTGTTCCTACTGGCCTGTTGTATTTTGAAGAGCCAAGCATTTATGAATCCTTTTTCAAGAAAATAAATCTTAATGAAATATTAATGAGCTAAACAAACCAGAAGACTTTTTTAAAGGACAACTTCCATGAAACCAGTAAAATGTAGTTTTATAAAAGATGTATATTACCCAGGTGTTATGTGGTAGGGATACATACATATATCAGCACAAGTGTCAACATATGACCTTTCATGCAAGGAATCAGGGGGCTTCAATTTTTCAAACATGGTTTCTAATTCAGCCTACACTGACTATCAGAAAGATGAAAGTTCAAAAAGTAATTAACTGCAAAGTACTGTTACCAACAAAACAGTACAAATGGATATCTAATGAAGAATTAGTGCATGTTTTTAGCAGTGACTTTTTTTCCACTTTTAGAGTACTTTGCCCCTTGAAATTATTCTACTTTCTTAAGAAGAATGATACTGTTTTCTTAGTACACCAGTATCCCCTGATTCACCCAGCCTACAGAGGAAACTTTACAAAGAATAAACACAGGAATTAAGAAGGTAGCACCATTAGAAATAATCATCCAAATCAGAAAAAAAACCCTTCATTTCCCAAAAGGCAACACACTTTGACATTCAGCAGCCTAGTAATACAGGGTAAAAGAAGCTCTCATAATTTTATATTGATAACATTCATAATGGTCATGCATATTACAATCAAGTTTCTAGGGCGGCATTTGCAAAGTAAGCCTTCATGCAGATAGGCATTCAGCTCATTAATTCCATGTTCATATTTCCTATTAGTCCCTGAGAAGTTAATATTTCTACCTACAATATGGCTATTAAAGGCATTATAATGATCATACACTTAGCTGTTTGTCATGGAAATGACACGTGGCTATAGGAAGAAGCACAGAAATTACAGCAAATTAGCAGTGATGAATACAGATTTCTGAAATGCTTTCTTTTCATAAGCAAAGTTGCTGAAGAGCAACATAGATGATTTTAGTCACAGGTACAAAACTAGCCAGCGCCACTTATCCTTAATAAGTCACTACTATGAATCCAAGACATTTGAGGCTCTGAGACCCAATTGAGTGTTTCCTTTACACAAAATCATCTGGATTTTGACCTAATGTAGGGTCATCATGATCCTTATTTTAATTACTCAACAGCAGTCTGGGAGAACTTAAAAGAACCATGGATTTTCTTTGCTTAACAAGTCTTTCACCTCTTCAATTAAAGTGATCTCTTTAAACTGTTCAGAATTCAAATGGGGTTTTTGGTGGACAATTTGCATTATTGCCAGCTGCTCAAAACCCATAAACTAGGGCTCCAAAACAAGGGGACCAATTTAAAATTAAGACTTTGGGGGGTGGGGTGGGGGGGTAGAAGGAAGGGAATAAAGACACGTTCTTTTTCCTTGGCTCCTGGCTTCTAAGCAGTTATAGATTGCATTTTAAAGCTCTTCCTACAATCTTTGGGACTAAATAATGACTTTTAGAAAAAAAAGAAAACAAAATTAAAACTGACTTTTAAGGAAGCCTGTATCTGAGAGACAGCATATTACATTTAAACATCATGATCTTGAGAATTACAAAAGCATATCATTTAACAAATTGATTTAGAGATTATAATTTGCACCTAAGTACCGTAAAAAGTTTTTACAAGCTATTTTTTTGGGTTTAAGTATCATGGGAAATTTTGGATTTGCATAAATAGTTTATTAAAATTACTCTTACTGACCTATTACAAAACATTTACTGACTTCCTGTATCTCCATAAACATTTTCATTTCTGGTGAAGTTTGTCAATCCCAATATAAACTTTGAGTCACAACTATTTAACAACAGATGAGCTCTTCAGAATTCTTCATGTAGGGTCAGAGAGAAAGTCCTTCTCCCTCAAAACTTATTTCCACCTATGACTAAAAAATTTAAAAGAATTTGTTTCTATTATATTACAGTAAATAAGAAATCTTTATTCACCAGTTAAAGGCAACTATATCTAAAACTAGTAATTAGCTCTCACAGGGATTCATTGATGCCTTCACCATTAGTTCAGCAGGCTAAAGACGAAACAGGCATAACTTGCATAATTTGCTAAATTATTATTATCAACTTGATACCTACCTTAACTGTTCAAGGAAATTTGAAATAGATAAGATTATTTGTAGTAACTGCTGAGTTGCAAGAAGCTAAACAATCAGTATAATGTAATAGTTATTTTAGAAAAGAGTAGGCTGTGTCCTGTAAGTCCAACTACAGCTTCTGGTCTGCTCAAACTGTGCAATTTCGTTCTTTGCCAAGTGACAAAAAAGGTAATATATGTCTTCTCACTAGCAATCAAAATAAATAGATTTAGTATTTCAGAAGCAACATCAAAAGAAAATCCTGACAACTGCTGCAGGCATTAAACAGTTGATTAAAGCTCCTGCCATCTTCAATTTCCATCACTGTAATTAATGAATTGAAAGGGATTGTATGAAAATGTTCTGTAACATTCTTACTAGGTGAGTGTACAACTTCTTCAGGAGAGCACCACTTCTGAGATAAAATTCATCTCTAAATATAGGCATTTTCTCAAGTTTCCTGATTCTAAGTCAGAGACATTGTATTAATAAAATATCCAAAATACTTTTTGAGGGAGTAAGTCTGGCCTCCTTACAAATGGATTTAACTTTTTAGTTGCTCAGAGCTCTACTTTGGATGTCTATATTATTTCTTAAAGAGAAAGTCACAGCTAAAATATAGAAATGCCTGCTAATCAAGCCTGTGACTGCTGGTGCACCTAGAAGTAGACAAGATCTTAAGCATCACTACCATTGATGTGGAAACTTTACTAATGGGATACTCTGTAAACCTGTAAGCCACACTCTGTTCACTGCTCTGGTCTCAGCACACATCACACCTAAAGGAGCTTTACTGTCGCCGGGTTTGGGTGCTGCTGGCAAGGTAGCTGTGCACATGGACAGAACATACTATGGGAAATTTGAGTAGTAAACTAAGGCAAATAGCTGCTATGAACACATCACAAGCCATATCCTCCACTAGAGTGGAGGGATAGGTTTCCACATCAGTGGAAAACTGCATCCATGACACAAATTATCTCTATAGTCAAATGAAATTTTTTATAAAATCTAGGCCTCATATGATCCAGTATTCATTTTACTGAAAACTGACACAAAAGAAATCAATTATATTTCTGGTCATAAGTATTTATCACCAGTTATCACTTCTGTTCAATTCCAACCTCCCCTCTGCACCTCCAACCTCCCCCGTCTCTGTTGCCATCAATGTTAGGTTTCTGTCCTCCCGCAGGCTGAAACTAGTCTGAGGTTATAATTAATACTTCTGGGAGAGAGGAGTGCAGCAGACCCAGATATGTACTGAAGAAGAGATTGAAACTGATTTTTAGAAAATTAACAACAGTTACTTTGTAGAGAAACCATGGATGACACTCAGAAGACTGCGGCCAGCACAAATTTAAATTAATTTGTTAATTAAAAATCATATTCCATCAAGTCAAAGAAACACCCTTGTAGGCTTGTATGAAAAGCATAGCTGAGCTATTCTCAAAGTGAACAGTAGGAATCCACACATAAAAGATGAGCAAAGGATGAATTTTGGGAACAGATACAGAAGGCTTAGATTTAAGAAAACTTAAAACTTTTTAGACCACTCCCACTATGAACAATTTCAAAATATAATACTCACTAGGGAATATTTTACAGAGAATAAATATTTTGAAGACATAGAAAAATAGTTCACAGCATCAAGGTACCTGTAATCCATTACCTTGAAACAAAACTTGTATTTAAAAGATTAAAAAGAGAAGACTATTCTTGTAGTGGTATCAACTTTTCATTCATACAAATATTAAGCAGAGTATATCTGGCTTTTTAATATATTCACATTATTGCTTGCTAACACAACTGTACAAGGAACATGTTCTTAACTTATATCAGTTTTGTGTACAGTAATTTCAGATACCTAAGTAAATTTGACAGTATGAGAGATGCAAGAAAAAAAACCCAAAAACTATGTGTGAAGATATGTAAAACTAAAGTATAATCAGAAGAAATGAAATACAACTGGCCTGACCCAAGCATACATCATATATCCAGTTAAAAAAAGTCATACTTGTGCAGAAAATAAGCTTTGTAAACCAAAATGAGCAAAAGAAAGGGTGCAATAAATAACTGCCTAACACATTTAAACATACACTGTTGCCCAGAGCACCCTGCTTTGATTACTTTAATACATGGCGTTTGCATCTGGAACTGTACTGTCCAAGAATTCAATAACTTTTTTTCTGTGTATGTGGCTTTAAAATAAACAAAAAAAACATGGAAGGTTTTCTTGGGCAATTAAGTTTTAGTAAAACAAGTCCTTCTGCACCCCTGTGTACAAGATCTGGTAAACAGTATGAATAAAGCTGGCACATGGCAATTGACTGAATTAAAACAGCTACATTATAAAATGCAGTAATAATATACTTTTGTGATCTTGAGTTCTACTAACCAGATGCATGCAATGCTCTCAGTGATTCTTCTAGTCTGAGTAAAGTAATTCCACTTGGCTGCCTTATTTTTTGAAATTTTTTAAAGCCAAACTTTTTCAGAACCAGTTGACAGGACTTCTTCATGAAAAGCATAGAGATTTCTACTAACAATATCTGGGTTCCAAAAATCACAGTTTCAAAAAGAACTTTGTCTCCTTCTTTTGCTGGAAGGGACTAGTCAATATCCCAAAAAAAAAAAAAAGTATTTACAATTGACTAGTCACTGACAGAAGCTTCCAAATATCTTAGAAGGAACTTCAGCAACTTCAGAATGACTAAAGGAATTTACACAATGTACAGTCAACCAGTTGTATCATATTGGGATAAAAAAATACCTGTTCACTTGTATATCATTTTCAGCTGTGTATTTATAGTAATATATATATGTACACTCGCGCGCGCACACATATAAAAGACTCCTTTGAAAACCAAGATACGTTAATAAACAGAAGTAGCAAAAGTAAAAATAACTTAAGTAGTAATTAACATTTGTATGAAATTACTTTGCAGAGTTTGACCAAATACACTTAGAACATACTCTTATAAAAAAAAAAAACCACAAAAAACAACTAACCAACCAAAAATAAACCAAAACAAACAAACATGAAAAACCCAAACAAACAAAAACCAAATGAAACCACCACAAGATTCTGTAGAACCAAAGTTATGTCACTACCAGGAGAGCACCAAGCAAGGCACCATTGGAAAGACAACATACTTGAATAAGTCTCTATAAATAAATCAAATGCTAATCCGGTCGAAAAATTGGTGTCTTTGGTAAAAATTCTATAAGGATGACCTGTATAAAAAGAAAACAAATATGTATTAGAGATGGTAGCAATCCTATTACACCTATCACAATTATAATTCACATGGTTTTGGGTTTGTTTTTTTTTAGTATACCAAGTTGTGATGAAAAAAAAAATCATGGCATTTTTCTCAGGTAGGAGACCATTAGAAAAATCATGAATGATAATTGGTTTGGGGCTGAAAACCAATATTCAAAGAATAAAATTAAACTGGAAAAGTTTGCCTACTGATATGAAACTCAAACTGAATTAAGCTAATTATGTTAAAGAATTATTATGCAGTAATTTATGTATTGGGAAAAATTATGAAAGAGATAAATGCATTCATTAAAAAAAAAAACAAACTAACCTCCTGAATACACAATGCATGGGAAGTTAATTTACAATTGCAATTTCACTTACTTCCGAATTGTTGCCACTTAATACAGGATTCTAAATCATATTTATAGTTCAATACCTGTATAAAAACGTGTATCAATTTTTGCAAAGCTCCCATATCTACAAATGTTCCAGTAGTTAACAATAACTTGACTAATGGTTTTGCGTGATTATTCTTATGGTCTCAATTCAAATTTAAATTACATTTTTCTCAGCTAAGTACACTATAGGGTCTAGTCCAGAACACAATCCAAGTATTTATGCTCTTTAAATAGGAAGCTTGAAGAAAATGTTGATTTGTGCAAGTTCTTTCTTCAGAGAGAGTCATAACACAGCAGCATGATCTGATTTATAAACAAATGAATGCATCTGCTAACATAAATCAGGATTTTATTCACTTGTAAGGAAAACTCACCTTTTTAAGAAGTTAAAAATTACTTCTCAATATTTGTGATTGTAAAGGAGAATACAACTTAGCTGCTTAGAGAGTAAAGACTTCTATCTCTACAAGCATACGAAGCCGCAGAAAATAAAAGTCTCCAGTCTTATTTTTAAGGCAAGTACTTTTGGAATAACAAATACTGAAATTAGTGACACAAGTTTATTTTTTGAGATATTCAGAAGTGTCTTGTTTTCAGAAGTGATACAAACTGCTCAAAATCCACTGACCACTGACCTGGGCCAACCACTGGATTCTGTAGAGATACCAGGGCTCCTGATTTTCAGGAAAGTTTTCAAAAAGGGAGCAAGAAGTAAAGCTGGAGCATTGTGTTTATGCCAAAGGTATAAGATTATCTTGTCTTTTTAAATTGGATTAATTATTTACTTAATTTAACATCTACTACAGTGGATTTCAAACCTCAGTTTGGTGAAGCACCAAGTTTTGGGTACAAGAGTCTGATTTAAATCATCTGTTTAGTGAAAAGTTGAGGATAGGTGTCTATTATTTAAAATTAAATCACAATCCTATTAGGGGCAGTTTTTAAAGACATTAGCAAATCAGTTCACTGAAAGCAAGAAAATGTCACAGTGTGGTTTTGTAAAAATTTTCTCTTTAAGTATACCCAAAGATAATACCAGACGTTTCACAAATTGAAAATAAAATCTTTGACCTTTATCCTGTAAAACTATATGCCCATGCATATATTATTCCAGTAAGCAGGTCAACTGATTTGAAATTATATTTAATAGAATGAATATTCATCTGTAAATGTTGCTGGGCCATAGTATTTACAAACTCACATCATGTTTTTTCCAACTGAATCTGCAGAACTTTGGGTTTGACAATGTTTGCTGTAGAAAAAAATAGGTTTCAGCAAAATACAAACACTTCATTTAGGCAAAGCTTAAGTCTATTTTCTGAAATTTTATTTATCCCGCTTTCAGCCACACACATATATCTAACTTAAAAAATTCAGTAGAATAAATTTTACAAGAAGTACTTATTCAGTGAACTGAATAGAGCCATTCTGTAAAAAATGCTTTTTGAAGACCTTGTATTTCAGGCAAGGGCTAAGATCTAGTGGAGGGACAGGGAAAAGGAGAAGACTAAAAGATAAAGATAATTTTAATATAATTTTGAACTGTTGAATCACATTTAAAAAGTTTATATGCTTTACAGCTTTGTTATTTTAAGGAACAGATAAAGTGCTCTGTAATGGAAAATCACAGATAAGTTAGACCTAATGCAGTAGATACTTCTCCAAAGCTAATCTTTATTTTTAACAAGCTAACCTTCCTACAGCCTAGTTAATAATGCTTTAAAAAATTATGGAAATTCTAATGTTGTTTACATTTTAGCAGCTAAATTTCATCCTATCCTATGTACTTACTTCCAAGATATAATAAAATGGAAATAAGAACAGCACCAAAAAGAACAAGTTGCAATCTAAACAAACTGAAATCCATTCATTTTAAACCACTCAGCTTCTCACTGTATATTTCCAAGATGGGTTTATGGAGTCTCAGCCAAAGACTGAAATAGATTAAAACTCCAGAGACTGACTTGAAAATATTTTAGTGACACCAATTGGAGATAAAGATACTCTCAAGAAAGTTGAGGTAAGGGGCAGTTAAAATCTAAAAAGGCTAAAGGTTTCTTAAGCTCCAACAGCTTAGTTGAAAGGTCTTCTTCCATACTTTTGGACTTGATTAGCATTATATAAAATAGCCATATCTGACTTGCTGCGTAACCAAAGTTGTGGTTATTCTTTATACAGCATCTAAAATTTCACACTCCATCAGCACATGTTCAAGCTATTTTATCTTGGCAATTAATTTATTATTTTTCAGAACACAGTGAAGCGTTGTTTTCAAGTCATTCATAACTTTATAAATCAGTCCTGCACATGAAACCATGCATCTGTGAACCGTAGAAAATCCTTGCACTCAGGCGATTAAGCTCCTGACACCTTTACTGATTAATAATCATGAAAAGAATAAGATCAGAAGCAAAATAAATGATCATTTAATAGAGAAACTCACAAAACAGCCCTTTAACTTACATATTCCATCATGTTATTCGTTTCACATTTCCTTTTGCTTAGTCTCCAATGCAAGCACAGCTAGACAAGGAGGAAAGAAAAAGAAGAAAAATGAGCTGTATTTTATTGCAGCACACAGACTAGCCCATTTGTTCACCTTTCATATTTTTCGTTCAACAAAAGCATCTGTTTCCATACTGTGCAATTCAAACTCCAACAGTACGAAGCTGCTCCCTGCGGCACTCACCTTGTGGTATAACCTATTGTTTTCCCATTCTAATAACTTCTCAATCGATCTTCGTGTCTGGAAGACAAATGAGAAAGAATTTTACTCTTGACTGATTTTAGAAAAACTTTGTTTTGCAGCTGCTTTTGTGTGAAAAGGAGAGAGATACAGGACAGTGACTGAGTACAAGGTGGTCTGGAGTACGATCAAAACTTGTCTGGTATTAAACAGTATCTAGAACAGAAACAACTTTTTATGATAGCCAAGTAAGTACCTTAAATCACTTTGGAAGAAAAACTGTTGATATGTATGCTCTCTGGTTCTCGTGGCAGTTTTAACCTTAAAATCACAGAAATTTCAAAGTGATCTAAGTATAAAAAGCAGGAACACTGCTCCTCCAGGATCAGTGATCTAAATGTACTGCTTCTAAGGTCAGCATATAAACTAACAAATGTTGCAAACTATTTTGCAGTGCTGTAGGTCAAGTGCAAATACACAGTACTCCAAATAAATGAGGAATTTTTGTTACATTTACATCCAGATTTTAGAGAGTGAAAAAGCAAATGCAGAAAATTACAGTAAATTCCTCAAATAAGCATTACTAAGTTTGTGATCTGTACAGAGAGCAAACCTAATATTTAAGATTCTAAAGGAAAGGTTTACTGCCTGTGTCATCCACATTTGACATTTCAAATAGAGAATCCTGAAAACTGTTCTGCACAGCTTTTTAAGATTATGCATGGTAGAATTAAAGGACATTCTGTGTTGCAAAGTTTTGCAGCATTTTGAATATAACTATTCCGTTATATTTACACTTGAGAAATACTGACATTTATGGTCATTTGACTGCCAGAATATATATTGCTTAGCTCTAAATGGGATTTGCTACACACAGTGAATAAAAAGAGGATAATTCATGATGCCAGGTGTTAAGATGAGACCAACAGAGCTGCAGGTGCAAAAGGACGGAGCAATGACAAGGATCAAATGCAACTTAGTGCAGCTGCAGCTTCCTCACAAGGCAGAGAGAGGTCAGGGGAAAGGATAAGAAAGCATCTTGCTGTTATTACTACAAAATACTAATACAGTAAATGAACCTTAACACACCAAACTAAATGCTGTCATGAGAAACAAAAATGTCTGAGTAAAATAAAAATTAGACAACAAATTGTTCATTTCCCCCCAAATATTAACATCTTGGTTTTCAAACATCCTCTAGTTTAATGCTGAAGCAGTTGTGGGGAAACACAGCTAAGCATGTACTGTGGTCACATGATTAAAAATTAGATCATTGCTATCAGTATTCATTACAGCAATTTTTTTATTATGTTTTATTTTAAAATCACAAGCCAAGGAATTATCAAAAGGTGGACATACCAGGGACTAATTTATCACATCAATTGGAAATTGAGTATTTTTGGGGTTATTCTTATTATTATGTTTTTAAAGACAGTGCCCTTTAACAATAATCCGTAGACCTCACTTGTTTCTTTGTAAAGATAGCCTTTTAGAGTCTGCTCTCCTTTTAAATGAAAATAGGGCAGCAGTTATGGTCACACTTTTGTTAATTTAGTTGCCAGTCAGCTCCAAATCAAAAGAAAATAAGGCTGCAGAGTGTAATTAACATTCAGTTCAGTCGTTTTGTCCCTTGTCTAGCCCCCAAGCTTTGTTAAAATTGCCATCTGAATGCTGAAGGCTGTAGGGAAATCGATTTGATTCTAATCGCACCATGAAAAGAACATGATCTAACTGCTTTCAGCCCTCCGTAAATCTGTACTAGGTCTTTAGCACAATGCAACTTCCAATTTAAAAAGCACTGAATGTCTCGTCAATGACTTTGTGAAGAAAAAAGAACAAGGAGCAGACATAAAAATTCCAATAGTTGTTTAAGCATTAAAGTTCATTTGCATCACAGCAAACCTGAAAAGGGCTGACCTCTCAAACCGCCTCTCAGGTCTATGAAGTTGTAGCCTTGACAAGCTCACATTGACAGAGCTCATTGACTCTGAAAGGCTACTCTATCAATGGTGAAAAATGGCAATAGGTTCTACTCTGAGCAGGCATCTGCCTGCCCACCCGCTGCTAAACCAATGGCAAAACTGATTCAAAACCTGAATCTACCTTGTAATCTTCCTTTCCAGGACCTTTTAATAATAGATTAAGATCACTATACAATTTAATTTCATTGTTTGCCCCAAAGACTGTGAAAAACATCCAAGCTTTTCAAATTCCAATAAAATTACATCTATATTACAATACATAAATATAAATAAGAAATTGATAGGTACTATTAATTGGTTTATTCAAACAAGAGGACAGCTTAAAGTCATTTGACTAGCATGAGATAAAATAACATGCAGACTCGAGACCATGACGCTTTATCTTCCCAGAGCCTTAAAAGCTACCTAGCCTTCCTATAGTATAATCTGAAATAGTCATAGTTCCCAAACACACTATATTATTAATATAGAAATGTTAATGAAAATTAGACTGTAAAATATTTCTGCAAACCTCAGAGCTTGGAATAAAAAGGAAATTCATTAAACAGCATCACACAATTCACTATAGTAAGTTTTCTTCCTACTTGACAGGTGAAAAAAAGCACTTGCACGTGCAGCTTAATTAATCACTGCTCTTGACATCTCAATGATTTACAGTGAGGAGCAGGTGAGGATATACAAAACCAGAAAGGAACACTTGATTTGAGTGTAGCATTTCCAGCACACTAGGATGACAAGCTAGTATATTCTATCAATGGTGTACAGAAAAACCCATACAGCAAATTATTTGTTAGCCACAACAAAAGCACAAATTAAGTGGAAGAGAGACTTGCTTATTAGGAAGATTTAATACCATCCAGCTTTTAATTTTGTTTTCTTAAAAAACCCAGTCCAATATTTGAGCAAAGAAAAAAAACTGCAATTCAAGTACACTTTTCAGCATACCAATGACAAGAAAATATGCATTGTAACATATTTCATGAAAAAAGCAGTCTTTGATACTATCCACAGAATTTTGTGAAACAGACCTCTTCAGCTGTCTAGATGCAACATTTAATGAAATATTTCTGTAAAATAACTGATTTTTCAAGATATTAATGTCTAACAGTGTCTTTTGAAAAATCAGACTCCCAAAAAACCCCAGCACAGAACACCCTTTCACTAATGCTTATCGCTCCTAATTCAATAAAATAGTTTTTCCCTCAAACATGGAAGAAAAAAAATCTAAGCCTAAATGAGAACTTTACATGCAGAAACATGGATAGTACTGAATATATTACCAACTGCAAGACATTTCTGTTACACCTTTGCAGTGTCTATCCAGTTAGCTCCAGATGGAATTATGATCTGGACAGGAAGGCTGTGCAGCAACAGGACCCCTCAGGCAGTGCATGGCCAGGAACACGCACACTGCACTAAACTGCACTAGCAAACGGGCCAAGGCCCCCTCAAGTCCTGCTGTAAATCAGTGAATGACTGGTACAATATTAAACAAAAGGATCTTACATGAATCCCAAAATGGTGCTAATTTGACTACCTCCCTTTGTCTTTATTATGGAGGGGGAACAACATGGATAGCAACAACAGGATCCTCCACTAACAATTGTATTTGTAGTTGTTTGGGAAAAACCAAAGATTCTCCCCTACATGCATCTTGACTTCTCATCTGAAAATGTACATATGTATAAGTGTTGCACTATTAGTCCAATAAATAGTATGAGATTTTCAAATTCCTTCATACAAAACTTTACCACAATCAAGTATTATTGGTTTTGAATATCCCCCTGAACAAATATACGTTATGCTTAAATTTCAAAATGCAAAGAGACAACACTACACAGACTTTTGTTAGCTTCTCACATGGCCAGAATTTGTATTATACACCACAAAAAGAAGTCAAAGAATCCTGCCAGAGGTTGGAACTATAGTATCACTATATTCCACTCACTCAAAGAGAGAAATGACAACAGCTGCAACTTCTATTCATTCTAACTACAAAATTTATACCCAAGTAATTTAGCTATCAGCACAAATGATGAAATAGAAAGTTAGAAGATAACCGAGTCACATATCCTCACTTTCAACACGTCAGAACATACCCCAAGCCAATTTTGAGGCCCATACTGGTACCACAAAAATGCCAAAGCTGTATGCAAAACACACATAACTGAATAATGTAGATTTGTGCTGAGAATGTCCTCATCTTGAACATTATACCTCAAATAAACCAATATAAACTGCAAACTGGTAAGACTGCCATGTTGCTAAGGAATTCCGCACTTCTGAAGGGAGAAGGTCACAAAGGGGAAACCTGAGTTGATTTCAGATCCTGACATCCTGGAATATCTGCTTTAGTGCACAGTAGTTTGAAAAGGTGTCTGTTCTACTACATAGGCGAACATGGACATCTTGCATAATTTCTCCTACTAGTAGCTAGGATATTTCTTATTTTAGACCATTGTAAGGGTGCTCATCCCAGAAGCCACTTCAGCATCCATGCAAGAAAGCAAGTGAAATCTACACTAAGCAGAATGAAGAATATCTGGAAATAAATGCAGCAGTCTGGTGCATTTTATAGGATCTTGAAATAATTGCCTTGTCCAACAAGATTGCTATTACTGCATCTTGCCTTACTCTATCAATTACTTTGTGCAGAAAGTGAGTCCAGCCTAAGGCACAGATCAAAGCTCCAGATCACACAGAGAGAAATACAATCAACAGAATCCTGGAGCAGGAGAACTGATGACAAGTTGACTTCATGAAACTTCACATTCTGGAAGACAGCCCTGAGGATATGGTCTCACTTGATCTATAAACTAACCTCATTTGTACGGGTCTCAACCCTGGGCTGGTACATCACAAAGAGATTAATTTAAAGTTTAGTGAATCAAATCACATCAATTACTTTCTGGAAAGGTCTCTTACACCAAACTATTTGCTGATATAAAGAGAAGCTCAGTGTTATTTGACACTGCTGCATGTAACACTTTTTAATATCTAAACTTAAGATGATTCCTCAGTTACTCTGGTTGCCTTGATTGTCAAATTCCTGGAGTGTTTAAGAAAGCAGTAAAGTCATTAAACATGTGCGGGATAGAGAAGGAGTACAGAAACATACACCCCACATATATTATCCAGGAGCAAAATGGAGAGAATGTTGTATTATCACCAATGTACTAATTGACAGATACTCAATGAGTATTTTCCAAAGGCATTTTGGTCTGCAGTAGAAACACTTAGCACAGAGAAACTATCAAAGAAAGTTCCCAGAAGTTGATTTAAGTCTTCTGTAAGTTTCCTCTCAAATACACAAAATCCAAAGATTCAAGATGCTAACTGATATTTTAGCCACTGGATATTTTAGCTGTCCTACAAGACCTAAGTCACCAACTAAGTGTTGCTAGCTACTTTCTATAAAGAGGTAACGCTGACTAGGGGAAACCATTTGTGAAAATTTCATAAAATAGAGAAGCCTTGTAGTAGAGATAGTCTTGACCTTGGCCAAAATAACACACTTCCCTTAAGAAGGCCTTGAAACGTGGTGAAAAACACATTTCACAGGCAGACAGGTGTTGAACTGATCCATGAAGCATCATGACTACACTTCATGTTGTTACTTGAACTAATTTTAAATAGATTTGTAACTCCTTCATTCTAGGATTAAATTCTAGTTCTGATTCTGTCACCACATGGAAACAAAACCCATTAAGCTCTGATCTCTCCAAGGAAATTATTCAAATCAAGCCATGACAATCTAAAGCATCTGCCTCCTGCTTAAGGACATTCTCACAGAAAAGGCCACACAGAAAATGAACATGTAAAATGGAATAGACTGTAACAGGTAAAAATAGGATCAAATCTCCACCAAATAACTCATCAGGTGTCATTCTCTGTGGGAAATTTTACACTGAACATGAATGAAAATTCTACCTCCATCTCCTCTTTTAGGGGTAGCGAGATGTTAATTTTGGTCCCTGTCATTTATTTCCAAAATATCCAGGAGTATGCCGTGGAAAATAGTTCAAGGCCAGTGTAGGTTGAGAAGCTAAAGGATCTCTGGTTACGTCTTTATTAAGAAATGAAACTGTGCCCAGAAACATTCCCATTCATTTCAAGCCAGCTGGCAGGGAAGAGCTTACATCTCTATCAGTAAGTTTTCATAACCTCCAAACCACTCATGGTGCCTGAAGCATTCTGATAATGCCTATGAATTGTTACACATACAGCCCCAGAGCCTGCCAGGGACCTTCCTAAAAGTACAAATTATAAAGCACCAACTCTCAGGAACATTCCTGGGTTTAGTTTATTTGTACATAGGAATCCTTTGACTCCTGCTGTTAGGAGTGTCTAAGGGCAGTAGCCAAGAATGGGAGAGAAGCCTCATGGCCAGAAAGACTGAAAGGCAGCACAACTTGACAAAACTCCATAGAAGACTGTAAAATCCATCACTTCACTAGTCTGCATGCTGAAGAGAATGATCCCTCTCAAAGGGACAGCTCCTACAGTCCCTTGTACATCTGAGGGCTGAATCAGAAAAATACCGGTAGCTACAGGATCCTGTAACTACTTTACCAATTTAGAAAAAATAAACCTGGCAACTTATTATTGTTCTAGGTTCAGTAATTTATTCCAAAATTCAGCATAAAATATTTTTATGAGCTACAAAATTAGAAGTACCTGGTTACTTCACATATGTTTGGTACGGTACAAGATTTATTCATTTGTTCACTCTTCTCTTTTGTAGAACCACCCCCCTCATCCTCCCAACTGTTTTGTCAGCAGTAGTGGTTCTTGAACTACTGTTTTCTTCATTAAACAACTTTCTTTATATATAGTGTTTGAGTTACTGAGAATGCAACACTTCAGCAGAAAATAACACTTTACTGTGATTTGTTTTAATAAAGTGGAAAAATGAATACTTTTCAGACCCAGGGTACTTGGAGAAAAATCAAGAGAAGAGGTACAGAAGTGTGTCACTACTTCACACTTGCCAGAACTTCATTCTGGTTTTCAGTTTTACAGTAACAGTCTAACAAGCTATTGTTCTGTCAAGTGCTTTCTACTTAGTTTAATTTTATCATATAAATTTCAGGTAATTTTACTTTCTATTTTCCTCAACAGTGTTTGCATACGTTTTATGCATATTTCATTTGGGATTATCTTTAAGTTGCTAAAGACAGAACCCTAAAAATGTTCCTTTCTAAACTGATTTCCAAATCTTACAACTAATGAGACCATTTTTAGCATGCTCTTCCAAAATAGCTCTATGCAAATTTCACCCAATTCCCACTTGTAGTTTCAGGAACACATCAACCTGGGCAGGAAGAGCAATATCAAAAGCAACACTAAATCCAAACCACTGCATGACCCCTTTATATACCTTAGCCATCACAACGTAAAAGAAGCTAGAACATGGAGATGTTAATTTTACTCAGATTGTTTTGATCAATATTAAAATGTTCAGAGACATAATTCTAATTACAAATTCAATTAAATTTAGCATTTAGAATATTAACAATACATCCCAGTGATACACTATATTTAGGATTTATATAAAATCAAGAAAAAACAAAATCACAAATTTAATTTCAGAATACATATTTTTGAAGTACTAAAAGGTTTGCATTTGATCTATAAAGAACCAAACTAGTATTCTGTGATCACCTTCTATCTGTAAGTATTCTTCATGCAAATCTTATTGCCCTGCCCTCCATCAAGCAAGTCTGCAAATTAAAAGACATGGTAAAACTAGCTACTACCACACCTCATTGTGCACCACCTCACTCCTATACCCTTTAGGAAAGCACATGAAAACCTGGTAAGCTTTTGAAGGTTGCTGTGAAGGAAATGAAATCTGATTTCAGATATAGGAAAAAAATAACCACATAGGTATACACATGATGATTTCACATTTATTTGTTCTACAAGCTTAGCTACTTGAGTATATGGACAGCTTAGTGACTCTTCTGACCAAAATTATAGTGAATAATATCTAAAGCAAAATACACCAGGCCTCGGTCTTCTGACTTTTGAAGTTTCATTTCATAGTTAATACTTAAAAAAAAAAAAAAAAACACCAAAAACCTCTGAACATATTTGAAAAAAATTGTCAAGAATGCACATTTGATACATACAAGTTCCACTTTAAAAAAAGTTATACTAAGTTGACTAGAGCCAACACAGAAATTATATGTGCTCTGGTTAGGATAACCATAATAAACACACTACAATTTTAAAGATTCTTCCAAAACGAACTACAATGTGGTCTACACAGATACTTCAAAAACAAGGCACCTTTTGTATCAAGTAATTGCCTTGTGGAACTCCTCAGGAAAGCATTATGCCATTAAGAGTACCTCCAGTGCAAAGTCACTGGCATGGGCATAGGAGAAAAACATATATTTTCTTCAGTTTTGAAAATAAACATGATGTATTCATAAATTCAATAAACTGATCTAATGTATTTTAACATTAGTATCATCTGCTGACAAGACTATCAAATTTAAGAAAATTCATTCCATCTCCTCTACCACATATTTAATTTATTCTTTGGAAGTTGTAATTAGCTATGTTTATACAGCACTCTGAAGATGTGAACTGCTATGAAAGTAACAACTAATGATGAGGCTTAAGTAGCATTCATCAGCTTTGTGTGAATTCACAAACAAACAAATCGCTCTTGAAAGTATTAGTACACATCACACTGTTAAATATCTAATTCTATTCATTTTAAAAGATTGCCCATGAAGCATTTGAAACATGTAATTTACTTGTACAATACCAGCTTTTAAGAAATCTAGTAGTACTGCAATGCTATCATAGCTTTCATTGTTACTGTTTCTGTTGAAATTATATATCCTATTTATCCATCAGGAACTACAGCACTTAGTTAATACTGAAAATGAGTGCCAATTCATTTGAAAAAGTGGCTTCAAATGGGCACCTCAGCCTGCAGTGCTTTTTGAATTATAATTCACTATGCCATTCCTTTTATTTAAAGAACAACAACTTAAAAGACTTAATGTTCATTTGTACAACCTGGAATTTGTCCCAGAAAAGATGGTGAATTCTATGAGTAAAACTGCTTAAGATCATTTATGATCTAGATCTGCAAATGAGGGATTGTACTTCCTGCAACTTTCTTGCAGCTGTTATTCATTAAAAGCAAATCAAGACCACATAAAAGGAGAGAGGCAATAAGATACTGAATCAAATAAAACACTTATTTTACTGCTGAAGAGTAGAAGGCTTTTTCCAAATATCTCAGTGCAAACGAAGAAAGGAAACAACACTATACAAAAATTTGAAAACCAGCACTGAAAAGAAAAATTCAGTGATGGGAAAGCATTCACTGCATGGAAACACATTAAAATTATATAATTAACAATTAAACATACAAACATTTGTAGCCTAATTCACTTCTAGTTTGAAACACCTGCTGATTTAAGAAGACAAACCATTACCTTATTTTTCACCGCATAAAAAGAAGCATGTATTCCCATTATACACAAACTTTCAATAATTCCAGAATTTGCACTTACATTTGTGATAACTTTCCCATGTTAGAACTTAAAAAGTCAATGAAAGGCAATAAAAATACAGAATGAAGAGAACCACTAAGAAAATTATTCTAACTCTGAAGCTGCAACTGACATTTTGTCTACATGAACCATTAAAAAAAAAAAAAAACCTGCTCAGAAAAAGAGCCGCAAATTATACCAGAAAATCAAGGCCAGGGTAGATTGATTCAGACTCATTAAAACAGACACTTCTTAATTGATCATTCTGAGAAAAATTGCTCTTCTATATGAAAACTGTTGTTTCATTTAATAAAATCCTTGAGAAACCCTCCCACTTGTTAGCTCACTACATCTCTAATTCAACAAAACAAATTTATTACTCTTCTATATCAGTAGAAAAGAGCAAATATGAAGACTTGTATATTTTTTTGTGCAATTAACACACGATCTGCCCAAATTTCAGGATGGGAACACTCCCATCATGCTTTCAGAAACAAAACTCTCTAATTGTAAAGTCTTGGGAGTCTTTTCTGATCATTGCAGCAAAGGATATAACACAAGTCAGCTCCAAGTAACTGTCCTTTCACTAGGAATCACTTAGGGCTGAGCTAGCAAAGCTCTCAGGGTAACACTTCTCAGACAAGTGCAAGTAATTTAAAAGCAGCAACATTTATTTATTGATCATTTGTTTTAATTGTTTTGCAGTATGAATACAAGTGGGAAGTAATTCATTGTATCTAAAAATTAAAGGGAAGAAACAAGCACACATCATTATGGACCCCCGTTACCCCAAGAATCCTGGCTGTTGTGACTATAGTTATGGCTGAGTCCAGCCAGGAAAACCATAGCTAAAGAAGTCAAAGCAAGGAAGATAATTTGATCAACACAACTCTCTTCCAAGACACAGGTAAAGTCAGACACAAGCAGTTTAAGAGCTCAAATGTGAGTAGTTCACACTGAATACATTAGTCTTATGTATCAGCAAAACTGCAGCAATAGCTGCAAACCAAGGTAGTCAATGAATTTTTTTTTCTTTTTAGTGGGAGAATATGAAGTTGCTTCTTGACACAGTTCTACTGGAATCTACTGAGCAAATAACAGAACCTAGATGAATCAGGTATTTTTTACAACTGCTGGTTATGCCGAGCAGCTCCTGGTAATTCACACTGCACTGTCTCTTCCTTTCCACACTTCCAGAGAAGTATTGTATCGTTAGTTTCCTGCACTTGTCAGAGCACTTTGACAAAAACTGATTGAAAGTTCTAAGATTTTTCTTTTACACAGAAGCTTGTGGATACAATTCAATACTGAGATCTTACAGGGTTCAAACCCTGTAATTCCAGGTAAAAGGAATTAAAGGGATTTATATCACTGCATATTTTCCTGCTCTAGGATCTACCAAGACAAAGTAAAATCCGCCCATATCTATACAAGCAACCCAAGAGGCAGTAACTTTTCACCATTTTTCTGTAAGTAAAAGTAGTAGCCCTGGCTAGAATCATTAAAAATTTTTCTGCTTGTTTCCTACACTAGAATTTCCAAACATGTCCTTAAAAAATATTCCACAGCTTTCCCCCTTAACTCCTCTACCAAAGAAATATATTCTTTCCCAGCCATTTCCAGGATTAAGAGTTAGGTGCTTGGGAAAGCAGACACTTCCCTTTCACTTTGTCTTTAAGACATGTGTTTTTAAGAACATGAGTTAATTAATTCTCTACATATATTCTCCAGATGCCCAACAGACACCAAGTTCTGAATTTTCTGTCTGAGAAACAACCCTGTAAGTATACATTCATTTGGCAAGCTGCTGACATGGACAAGTGATGCTGATCTGAAATCTCCACATTGATTTAAATTACGTTTACTCTGGAAGAATAATCAAACTGTCATCAGTGTCTAGTGCCATTGTGCCATCTACAGTGGCACAAGATACTTTGTTTAGGCAGCTGAGTCCTAAGTTGCACTAATGTTGGACATCCAAGTGCAGAAAAAGATGCAAAGGTCCATAATTGTCTTCTGGTACCAACTTTAACAGGAAAAATGCAACATTTACTGATAGTCTGGGCCACACTCTAAGATGACTTAGACAAGTTCAGTCACAAATCTGTGTCCATGCTCCTGCTGTTCATACTCTTTCCAGGACTCTTCTCTCCTTATGCATTCTATATTACAGCAACAATGACACTGTTATCCTCTTTCCAGCCTCCTCTGAACAAAGTATCTGTGGTTGAGGTTTTTTTCCCAGATTTATCCTTTTGGAAGGAGCTTACCTTTTTACCTTATCCCACATATCTTCTCTAGCTGTTGCTTGACCAGGTTCCCACACAGAACCTCTCTCCTCAGCTTCAAACTGTTTTCTGACTCCAGATGCTAGAAGCCCTTGTATTTTTTCTGACACTGTTTAACAATGTATAAAAAGTTGATTATAGGACCCAGTCTAGAAGATGAGAGCTTGTGACATCAGCCCCTACCAAGTTACATCCTGTTATCATTTCCTGCTACAACACATTATGTGAGAAAACTGGGTCAAACTTCCTAACACCAGAAGCATTCACATTGAGAAGTTAAACCTGGGCAGCAGCAACGGAGCTTCTCTTGTGTTTGTTACCTACAGTGCTTGAATGGTAAAGGTCTTCTCTGCAAGCTAGTCAAGTCACCTGCTTATCTGTTGAAGCCATCACTAGATTCTGATTTCTTCTAGCAGATTTTTGGGCTATGGATATACAATCCTGCTACAGGATACTTACTAGTTTGCAACAGCTCGAAGATAAAAAACATAGGAGTTGATATAATTCACACTGACACCAATATTTTTGTTTTGGTTAGTTTCTCCACAGACTCCAACATTACCAGGAGGCTTTTCAACTTATTTTGTATACAATTAAAATTAGCCTTAAGTGATCTCTTAAAGGGACTAAGCACTAAGATCCTTACACAGATAGTCAGATGATACAAAAACACATACTGGTTTTTTTTATAATCAGTGTTCATCCCATAAACATTTTTTAGAATGCCTTATTAACTCTAAAAATGATGATTTTGATAAAGAAAATTATGACAATGTTCATGTACTGAATTGTATGCAAGTTGTAGCATTAAGAGGCATAACACAAGAGAGAACATACACAAGACATGACATGAAATGGAAAGATGAACAGTACTAAATGGTGAGGAGATGATAGGGAGGCACAGAGGCCTCTTGCAAAGTAGTGAAATAGAACTGGCCAAAGACAATTTTTACACACACAGAAGAGGTGGGAGGGTAGTCTAATTAACTGCACTGAGAAAAAGGAAGTGAAAACCAGGCATGTGTAATGAGCTTCTGTTGTGAACAATGTTCTAAGTGCCAAGTGTACATAGACAAAAAGCTATTTTCAAGTTCTTCATGTAAAAAAAAACCACATCATACTCATCTAAGCTTTGAAGAAAAATTTTAAAAGAAAAATCAACTACTCTTTTTTAAAACTGCTCTTTTAACAAAAAACATGTGGTTCTGTGGGGCCACAGTGTAATCAGAAGCTCCTCAAAAACAAACTGCCACTCATTCACTGGCAAATTCTGATCATCTCAGGGTACCACAGAGAAGATGCAGCTATTCAAGAGTATATTGAAAGTTGGATCAATAACAATAATTGCTTATAAACAGCTCTAGGGGGCATTCAGCTACACTACCTCTCATTGAGTTATAAGCTCAAAGTCCTGACTGGTGTCTCCTGTAACTTTAACCAGTACAGCTGACAATTGATACCAAAATGAATAAAATAAAAGTGATTTAAATAAGTTCAAGCAACAGTTTTTAATGGTGACGGAGAAAAAAAAAAAAAAGAAAATCAAAATGAGAACAAAACCAGTACAATTCTATCAAAAAACTATATTAGTAATTCAACTTACTCTTTTACTGAGGCAGATAACTGGCCACATACTACAACCTAAAGTGCAGCAGCAGCAAAGGCATCCACATAGCAGCCATCGCACATTAACTGGAAGATTCTTCTTAAGACAACTGTTAACTCTACTGATGCTGGCTTTGAATTCTTCAGGTGCAACCTACAAGGGAAATGAAAAAGAAGAAAC
>WBNO01015213.1:0-52255 GCA_013400575.1 Peucedramus taeniatus | reverse complement strand
ACTGTTAAATAATGCAAAGTTTGTTTATGCCATCCACAATTTTTGAAGAAAACAGTCGTTTACAATACAAGTTTTCTTCAGAAATATATAGAAACACAAGTATTTCTATCAAAATATTATGATTATAAAAAATTACTTTTGCTTTTAAAATAATTTTTTTTCCTACTTTAAAAGTATTAATGCTACCAATATGGCCTAAAGCTACAAAACTTAAAAAGTAATTTAGTAGATAAATTGAAAAATTATCATTCAATTAACAATATATTTGCAGACACAATAAATGAAAAATTTAAAATCTAGACTATTATAATGATGAGTTCTATACATCTTTCAAAGACTGAAGTTCCATTTCTCATACAATAGACTGTAATTCATCAATCACTCAAGTATCATCCTTAATCAAAAGGCTACTAAAAATGTAACATTTTAAGTTAATACAGTTTTTTAAAACTGAAAAAATATATTTTTAAAAAATAACCTATTTTTTGTCTTTATGAAAGTGTTATAAAAGGTTGTTATTACATCTTTTTTATTTAAACAATGGGTGTCTAAAAATATCATTAGCAACTGTGTGACTAGATACAATTTATACTGCTTTTGTAAATACTAAGCCAAAAACCTTCTCTACTAAAAGACACAAGATTTGAAATACAATACTTCAAGAAGAATTAGTCATATTTGAAATCATTAAAAATCTTGATTTATGGATCTAATAATTGTTTATTTAAATATTATCATATGCTGTTTCTAACAATATCATAAGAGGATTGCGGTTTTCTAATCACTGCTACAATACTAATGACTACAGTATTAATGGGAGGAATTTTTAATTTATAATCCTTATAAACGAGAGTTTGCATTTACATGCTGAGTGTGAAATACTGAGACTGAGTTTTTTGATAGAAACTGCAAGAACGTTGTTGTAATTTGTTGGAGAGTATGGCAGTAAAAACCTAAAATTCTTTAAACTTCATTATATTTTTGAATAGTGAAACTTTCAAAATTATGGTTTTTTCCACACAAAATAGAAAATTAAATCTTCTGTATTGGAGACTGCAGGAGGAGGGGAGAAACAGAAACCCTGAAACACTGTCAGTGCTAGTAACAAACCATTTGGAAATCAAACTTATCTGAGAATCTGGGGTATAGAGAAACTTCGTAAAACATAGATCACCATATGTAGTACATAGAATATTGTATATAGAAGAAAATTAGTTTATTGTTATAACTATATTTAATGGATTGGCCCTGTAAGATATTTTTAGCCGTGCTTTTCGATCTGCTTGGGATTTTCTCCATCTACACCACTTATCTGGCACTGAATAAAAAACTCCAACAAGATAGACATGTTTTTTCTATCCCTACAAAATGCTATCCATTCCCAAGAAAAACCAAACAAACAAAATCTAGGATGATATCACTTGTCATATTTCATTTGGATATTGTGGATATAAATGTGTTTTCTTTTATCTGATCCTCACTTGCTTTGAAAAGCTATTTTATTCCTTGTTGCTGTGTGGCAGAGTAGTAAAGAAGCATAAGCAGAAAGGCCCTGCAGTATGAAATTACCTGGCCTTTCTAGTAAAGTGATAAAAAAGTCCCACTAAAGGCTCGAGAAACAAAACAATCTCATTTTCCATCAAGGTTTTACTTTTAAAGTAATAATCAGACTTGTCTCAATTATTTTTTGTATTTGGAAAAGTTTTATGACTATAAAAACATACTAACATACTCTGCCTCGTTAAATGAATGCATTCCTAAAATTGTATGATGACTGTAGCTGGCTTTTATATTTTTTTCAACATCAGACATTTTTTCTTCCTTTATAAAGGCATTCTCTGCATTTCGTTCAACTAACTTTTTTCTTTTTATTCTTTTCTTCCTTCTCATTTGTTTTTGAATTATCTCCATTGGAAAACAAAGATTTTGAAACACATAATTCTGGTAGGTCCTTTTAGGTGGTATGAATTTCATATAATTTCCTAGGGCATTATTAGTTGTTGCTGTTGTTATTATTGTTATCTCACTGGCAGTCTCTCATTTCTAGTTTTTCAATCCGGCTGCTGGTGGTTGAGGTCTGCGAAGAAATGAGCTCCATTAACACATCCTGAGTTTCTGAACTTCTGGTTTTATTTATGCAAGTGAACAAAAGGATCAGCTAACTAAGCTGTCACTCAATAAAAGAACCTGTTTAAATGCATCACAGAAAAATATCAAGTTGTCTTACTGCAAGGTCAAGCCATAAGGAAATTTAGGCCCTATTAGTCAAACCATTATTTTTGTCTCTGATCTTAATGTATTTTCCCTAGTTCCACAGTCCATTCTTTCCAAGATCTCTCACAGATCTAAATAATAACCAAGATTAATATAATCAAGTGACAAATAAAAGCATTGGCCATAGTTTTTAATACTTTTACTTATTATGAATTATAAAAGGCATAAGACAAAAAACAATATAAGCATGCTAAGGTTCCTTCTAACAGCAGGAAGACTTGGCAAGTTCCTCAGTTAAGCCCATAGCAGAAAAGTAGAAAATGTTGAAGTTTAGTGTATAGTTCCTACTTCAGGATGGCACTCTTTGTGCAGGATGCATTGCTGTACTCAAACAAAGAACAAAAAGGAAAACCAATAGGCTCAGTAGGCATGGTGTGTAGGATAGATCCATTCCTTGTGTTGTGGCTGAAAGCTGACAATTCTACATCACAGTGTATGTGCTGATTGAAAATAAAAAGTATCTTCTCAGGAGGATTCTGGACTGTGCTTTAGAAATGAGATGAGAGGGTTGAAGTGTGCAGGAAATTCAGCAGCACTCAGACATTTGCTGTCAGTACTCCTGTTTTCAACACAAGGAAACTAAATCAATGGTGTCATGTTAAAGGAACTTTTTCTAGCAGATGTAGATATAGAGTGGAATGAGCAATGGCTTAAAGCATGTCTTTCAGAAATCTAAATTTTCAGATACTTATTCTTCCAGAGCTACTCACCTGGATTCATTATCCTAATGAAGTTGTACTTAATAAGTAATAGGAAGGACACTAATCACTGGAGAGATTTGGGTAACCTAATTTATAATAAAAATTCTCTCATACAAGAATTTTAACTGGCACAATCTCTTAATGAAAACTCCATTGAGACTCTTTCTTTGTCTCTCTGGGTTTGATTAATTTGATAAAAAACCTATTACCTGTGCAATGCAAAAAAAATTTTCTTGTCTATACAAAATTGTATAGACACTTCTTACAGGAAAAATGGGTTTGTTTGAGAGAAAAATTCTCAGTTTTCATATGCAAAAACAATTTTAAAATAATTTAAATCATCTGAAATACAATGTAAATGGTCTTCATTTACTGCCAAAAGCACACTCTTGAGATTAAATTAAACCCATTTGACCTGAAAGCCTTAATTTAGTAATACCTGGAAAGAAAATAGGAGGGAATACCTAAGAGTGCTGTAAACTCTTCATGCTAATTTATGTTATTGAGGACATATAGGATTCATGAAAGGAATTTTCCAAAAGTGGGGGTGGAGCTGGGGGGAAAGGAGAAAGAAAGACAACAGTAACACAATAAATCAACCCTCTGGCTAGATATAACTCTATTAATTGCAGGCACTCTTACATTAAACTGTTTCCAGCCCCCTGCTGATGAAACCTCTCAAAATAATTTCACCCTTTGACAGCTTAAATTATGATCTTCCCACTCTATAAAAGTGTTTGACACATTTGTACCAAGTATTTAAATGACATGAAAAAAAAAAAAAGGTTCTGTTGTACATGCACCTGAACTGTTCTTGAAATTCAATTAGTTTTCTTTTTCTTTCTTTTCTTTTGGCAAACAAATGCTGAGTTTATCTATATCCTTATTTATATAAATGCTTATTTATCTGGAGTACATGGTGGCAGTGGCAGCTAAAGCTATTAAAAATTTCAGCTATAAAACCCCTTAAAATTTCAGTTGTAAGTTCAGTCTCAGACCTTTTGTTTGAGGCAGTAAATTCTCACGCTTACCCCTCGTTTAAAGAAGATTTTTAAAATTCTAAAAATGAATCTGGTCCTGTTTTGTAACAGCACTAATTAAAACCACAAAAACATTAAAAATGTACTTACCTAAATAGATGGACACGTTGAATAGATAAACAAATGACAGTAGATGTGCATATTATCTATGAATTTTACTCTGCATGTTACTCAGGAATTTAGAATATAGCTTTTTTCATGTTACCAAGGAATACTGAGACATCAGGGAACATTTAACCTGTTGTTAGCCAAAACTTCTGTGAAAAAAAAGAAATTTGCTACAAAGATTTTTTTTTTGTAAATTCACTCTCAACTCTTAAACTTACTAGAAAGTAAGCAATATGTTCTATTCTTTTGAATAAGAATTTTTAAAGTAGATGCTACATAGCACATTTATGACATAATTCAGAGTGTATAATTAAAGATATCAAGACTTAAACTACAGCAGTTTCTCTGGTGACAATATAGTGATACTGCAACACTAATGACTCCATGGCTTTAAAATCATTTGATGTTTCAACGAGTAACAAATCTGTGTAGGCAATTGCACGGAGGAGAGGCCACAATTAGTAAGTCACACATTTTGTGTAGTCTGCCTAATGAGACCATTAACAGCATGGAATGTGGAACCAGTGAGTGAGAGCAGGCCTCTTCAGCCTTGTCTTGTAAGTCCCCTGGGCATCAGTCACATGTGCCAGACATTGAGACTGATGAACCTTTTGCTCCTCTAACACCTGCACAAAGTAATAGCTTAAGATGCCACGTGAAAAACAGGATTTCATCTGCCAAAGATGATCTAAGTTGAGATATTAATTACTCCTTTGGGAACTGGGTATAGTAAATGCTAACATGAATACATAAACATGATTTTTTCAGATACGAAGCTAGTTGAATTCACTGAGCTTGTATAAACAATCATCAAGATATAAGCAAAACTGTTCCACTTCAAGACAGACTTTTAGGTCTTTGGCTATATTTTGTTGAAAATTTATTATGTGAAATTAACTCATTTTAAATTCATAAAACTGCATGTTAATTGTTCAATCAGAATTGATTTCGCTGATAAAAATGTGCAAAGCACTGTGATTTCTCATCTGAAGACATTTACTTGCTTTCATCATCAGTTACATATTCTAAATAATAATAATTTAAAATAACTTTAAATAGTAATATAATTTAAAATAATGAGCTCATATAAGATTTCTACAGTTTTTGCCTGAAACCAAGAGTGATGGTAAATTTGAACTCTTCAATTCAGTCTGTTAGAATTTTATTTTATAACCACACTTCTGACTGCCAGTTTAAATTTTATCTTTGGATTACATTTTTATAGAAGTATCCAAATTAAGTCTAAAGATAAGATGTCAGCCAACTCCTATAAATAAGGTGATCATTCTTTAAATCTATACACTTCAAAGTGTACTTCATGGTATACTAATTTTCTTAGATAACTTTTTCATATAAGGAATAAAGGTATTTGATCTAAAATATAATCTGAATGTTGTAAATATCAGACACAATTATTTTATTAGCAAATTCGCTTGAGAACATCAACTGAAAGACAGCAAGAAGGCAATCCCCATATATTCACATTCTCTCCCAACTATTTACACTCACTCCTAATAAATTGAAAAGTATTCTTTGATTTGAAAATACCCTAACAGTGTGTCCACCATATTTGAATGTATTTTTGGAGGATGCAAACACCCTGACTATTTTCAATACATAAACCCCACAGTGAGGATGTGTGTGCATATATTGAAAGGGTGTATTTAGTTTACAGTGAGCTGATTTTCAGTTCTGTAAAGCTATGTCAGAGACATTTGTTATTCTAATTTTAGAAATCAAAGGCAACATACAAATTGAAAATGAACTGAAGAAAAGACCATTCTCAGAAGAAAATACCATATGCTAGAAGAAATTAGAGTGAATTAAAGTGAAAAAGGTATAGGCATAACTTAAACTGATGAATAATCATCCAAATTCTCAACAAACAGAGATTGACAGGGATTTTGAGTCACAAAATTGATCAGTGATGCAATGATCAGTGGAGATCATAGATAGTATTCCAAACTGAAAATAATTTATTCTTAGTTGTGTAGAGAGTTTCATAGGATAGAGCATAACTTGGAAACTTTCAGTTCATCAAATGGCAGAGCACAGCTCAGAAGATGCAGAAGGGCCTGATTCAAGTCTGCGTTCTGAGTACTCTGTTCCCAATTTCTTGTGCTTGTTTTGAGCAGTGGCCATTCTGAGTAGCAGACCTCCTGCATTATATACTAGCTGTGGTAATTAGAGTAAAGTGTTAGCTAGAAAGACTTGTCAAAATGTTCCTAAAGAGTGGGCTGTTAAAAACATATTCTAGCAGATCAGCTGAATGCTTCCATGCTATAGTGTGCCTACTATAAAGCATATTGTAACCGTGATGATCTACACTTTCACAGAAATATTTCCACATTGCTCTTTTCATTTCTGAAGTATAATGCATTTCATAAGTAAAAACGGGTGGAACTATTTTAAACATTGAGCTTTGAAAAAACTATAGTGAACATAATAATATGAACCCCTAAGTTTTCAAAAGTGAAAATGTTGAAAGCTATATAAAGCACTTCCAAAGATTAAGTTACTATTGAGTTTAATGATCACTAACAAATATGAAAAGGGTCTACCACACTTCCATTGTTGGGGAAATGTCATAATTGAAATTAATGATTGCATGAAATTTAAAAAACTGAATACTATATGCTGTAATGTGTATTTTTAATTTTTTTTTTCCCAGAAAAGAAGGAGAGAATGAAGAGCCAATGTTCAGCCACTAGTACAATGAACTGTGCTGTGATTTCTCATGTACCTGAAGTTGTGGTCTACAAGAATACTTAACTGTCAGGGTGAGGGCCAGTACAGAACAGTGGCATGAAAGGTATTTGTTCACACTTAGAATAATGGAATGAATGAAAGGGAATTTGTACAGGAGAAGATAACATCTCACAGGGGTTCATTGAGTGCCTGGATTATAGCATATTCTCTGTGACATAACAGATACCTACATATTCACACCAACATGCATGCCATATGCATTCTTACAGATACATAGGCAACCTTAGGACAAAAAAAAATTTAAAAAACCTGAAGCATTAGTAGTATTAAGGCATAAGAGTCTGTACACCTAAATTTGGTGTTTCTGATATCAGTGTGTAAGCAATCTCAGCCTTAGAGAGTACTGCTGATATGGTTACCTAGCTGTAAATGGTCTTGCTCCCTGCTGGTTACATGGAGCTTACCTCAGTGAATTAATAGACATTGTTATCCTTACTTTAGCCTTGACTGCCCTACACACCTCTAATCAATACCAAGACATGTCAGGAACTGCAAGTAAAGCAGGTAAAGATTTTTGCAATGTCTTCTTAAAATTATCAAACCTAAACAGCAAAACATCTTCTTCTAACATACAGTCTTCTATCTAACAGATAATTTCTGAGACAGAAGAAGCCTGCTTAGTGGCACAGTGTGTTAAGTGACACACAAAAAAAGTCTGTAAACAGAATTTTTCATATCCCATTTTGTTCTTGTTAGGAAAGTGTCTTACAAATAGCAGCACATGTTGAGAGAAGACAGGAAAAATGTAAGGCATCTGAAGGGATAAAACCTTGCTTAAACAAGAGAAGCATATGCAAAACTGGGATTGAATTAAAAATAGTTTAAGAATGAAAGGTCTGCCTCCTATCCAAAACACAACTACCATTTCCCCATTTATTTAGGATCTTTTGCTGATTTGGCTTTTTGATGTGGATTGATAGTATTTATGTTTGTTTAATGTTGTTTTTTATTTGTAAGAAACAAGTAAAACTTTAAGACATAATATTAAGGCTTTAAAATAATGAAAAACATGCTGAATGATAAATCTAATTTTTAAAAAAACATATGATAAATTATTTAAATTTACATTAAGTGATTATATTAGACTTCACAAAGATGTTGAAGTTCTGTGTGTTAGAACTCCATAAAGAACCTTAACCCTGGCATAATGCTGGATTTTATAACTTCATTAGTACAAATTTAATATTATTTTCTAGTGTAATATATAATACATATTAATTTTATTACATTGGTTTAGAGGTCAAATAATTTTAAAAATAAAATTTTAATTTTATTTTTTATTAAAAATAAAATAAATAAGATATAATTTTTAAAGCTTGTCAAATATAAAAACATTATTTTTCTTCAAAGAGGAAAATTAAGAGGCAAGATAGGACAAACAACAGACTCTCATAAAATTTAGTAACCTATCTGGATTCAAAATTTGCCTTGTTATACAACATTGTTTTTCAAAAGTTAGCTTACATCTTAAAGTAGCACAGTCATGTATTTCATAAATTAGACATAAAAAAGTTAGTCAAAAAGAAGTTAAATTTTAGGAAACTATGTGAAGAAGTACAATCCAAATAGACATTCTCCAATAAATACTTTGAATTTTCATTCTGGTTTTTATCTACTATTTTTGAGTGACAAAATCATAAATATTTAAATGAATTATACTGCTGGATAGGACACTCAGGAAAAAAAAAAGTTAGTTCATGTTCAAAGTTTAATAGCATGTAGATGTTACATTTTTATTCCTGATGCAATTGGCGCTTAAGTACCTTCCTGAATAATGGAGTTTGCAGACCCAAAGTCTTAACAGAGAGATTAAGAAAACAACCTGAGCGATTTCCAGCTCCCATTCCAGCTAGATTTTGAGTAGGCATACATATGTACTCAATGAGTTAGATGCTGCTGCAGGAAAAAAATGCTTACTTCATGTACTTTAAACCAAATCAGGAGTAAAGCAGTTTATCGACCTTTTATTGACATATAATTAACTAGTGGTCTATATATTCTTCTTCAACATCTGCAATACAAAAGATAAGCTGCAATAATTGGTGTCTATGAGGTGTTAGCAAACACCTACAGTCCTCTAAACGTCCTTCTATACCTGATTGCCTAGCAGTTCTAACCAGACACCGAGTTAGATTAGCACAGACATGGTCTCACAGGATGTCCACACCTTTAAAAAGAACAGACTTAGTGAAATAAAATAGAAAGAAGTTCAGTTTCCAGTGAGTAGGACATTTGTTTCTTCGAATATTTTAAAATATGTTTTACATTTTGAAGTTAGGTGTCAGCTAAGTAAGATTATTCAAGGGCATAAATGAGCTCCTATGATTCTTTCTCCCTTAATTTTGACAGACCTTGCTCTGAGTAGGGGATGTGTCTGTATCCTTTAAACATGAATCTATGTGAACAATGGTAATGTGTATGTCAATTGTTAATATGCTTTCTCCTTTCCCCAAGAATAATCTTCTGCTCAGAGTTCAAATTCAGCCACAGATAAATGTCAGTACTGGAATAGTCTGGAGAGTGATTTGTTTACCAAACCCAAGCGTAAGAAGCATTTTAGATGTCCTTTTTTTAGCTGAAATATCTGCCTGGGGCTGGCAGGACTGAACTGTCTGTTAGAGGCTGTGGTGGGTTGACCCCTGTCTCATGCCAGGTGCCCTCCAAAGCCACTCTTCCAATGCTCTCAACTGGGCAAGGGGAGAGGAACTAGAACAAAAGGGCATGTGAGTTGAATTAGGGACAGGGAGAAATCACTCACCAGTAGCTGTCATGGGCAAAGGAGCCTCACCTTGGGGAAATACAGTTTCTTACCTATCAAATCAGTATAGGGTAAAGAGAAACAAAACTAAATCTTAAAACACCTTCTTATTACACCTTTTCTGCCAGCTACCTCAGTTCTCTTGGGTGGAGTCCCTCCAACCCCAGAGAGTTGTGAGTGTCTAGGTGGAGTAGCACATCACTAATCATTTCCCCATGGCTTATGTAGGCTTCCTCCTTTGTTCCTTTGAGATTATTTTCAAAAGCAATAAAGCATTAGTTCATGGTCAGAGTCCAAGTGTTTCAAATAAAAGAAGAACAAGAGTATGTTTGCCTACTTAATCAAAAAATGATCTGTTGTTACCATTATTTTAGTCCCTAAACTTGCAAAACTTTGGATTTTACTAAAAATCATGCATAATTTTTCTTCATGTTTAAAGTGCCTTCCTGTATGAATAATAACAAACCATCACACCAAGTTAGTAGGAGAGATGTAAGTAAATTATTTTACTGGTGTGACAATATAATTGGACTGCTATTTACTGAATTATTATGAAAAAAATAAATTTTCCTTCTAAACAGGGATTTCTTTGGTTTTAATCTTTCATAAAAAAATTTTACAAGAGTTACAAATTTTATCTTTATGAGTCTTAACTAGATGTCATTGCAAAGAGATACCAAGTATTTTCTTTATTGACCCTGTGACAATCAAAATTTGGCTGAAGTATGGATCTTCTGTGAAGAAACTACAGGATTCATGTATAATTCTAAGTGGGTTTTTTAAGCAGCACCCTGTCCCTCCCCCACCTCAGTTTGTTTCACTTTCAGAGCTCGCATACCGCTACAAGTATTCCCATTTTTCATATTATATTATGACTAAATCTGCTGTTTGCTATTGATTTTATTCACAGCTTCTGCATGCAACCCTGCTTCAAAAAGAATACCCATTTTTAATGGGATTCAAAGAAAATCACAGATCTAAAGTTTGAATCTATTTCAAGTTACTTTTTCTCATCTTTTAATATTAAAAGGTCAAGTAAGAAATATAATTCAGTACAGTGTATATACTTTCCATTTCTGCAAAGTCTCAGAAAAAGAAAAAGTAATTAAATTAAAGTGAGAAGAGTCAATAGAAAATATCGAAGAGCATGAGGAGACCTAAGTTCAAAGAATAACAAGCAAGACAAAAGAAAAGAAATGGTCTTAATAAAGAATTCCTAAGCATGAGGAATTAGAAGGAACTCAGTCCTTTTTAGCTATACAAAGTACTGCAACAAAACAACAGAAAAGAAACCCAGAATTGCATACATAAAAATACATATTTATTTTAGTTTATTTTCTGTGAGAGTTTACTAATATGGAAGGTTGAATATACATTTAATCATATTTTTAAATATACATTAGTGCTTATTTCTGTGAGCTGTTAAGGAAAGCAAATACTCTTTGAATTTGTTTTTAATCCTTAATCATAGAAATGAAGGGCATAAAGTCAGAGTCTAGTCTGAGCTTCACAAGAAGTGGAGTTGGGGTAGTTGTAGGTTTTTTTCCCTAAATATGGTGAGAAATATCTGCTAGGTAAGAGTAATTATCTTGTCTCCTGTGGTAACTTTTCCTTATATCATTTTATAGATTGCCTGAAGGAAGTGTTCCCACCATTTACATGACTTTGGTGATGAGACTATTTGGACACTGCATGATATAAGGAGGGCAATGGTGAGAGTGCACAGACTGTTCTCATGATCCCTCCCAACAAAGATTTATTTGCCCTTAATTTATCGAGGACATTTCTGATAGTCTTCAGACTGAAGTCTGAATGTACAGCAATTCAAATATGGTATCATCAGTGCTGAGCAGACAGGCAGGCCCCCAGTCTGCTGCCAACACTGGCAGACAGGCAGTGCCACACTCCTAGCACAGCCCATCATGCTGTTGCTTTCCTTTCCATGAGAGCGCTTTTCTGGCTCATGGACAGCTTGTCCACCAGTATCTCAAGGTCCTTCTCTGCAAAGCTGTTTCTTTAGATTGGTTGGCCTCCAGTGTGCTCTGGTGGCATTAAGCAGAAGTTACCAGAAGCTTCAATTTCTCTCCCTTCTCAATAATAAACTAGAAGTGCCCATAGCAACTATTGGATCATGAAAGTCTGTGTTATCCCTGCATACAATTTCTACCTGCACAAAATAAAAATATACATTACAAACACTGGCTTACTTGGGGAATTTCTTTTCCTTTCACTTTGAAAAAATTGTAACTGAAAATTTCTGACAGGGATGCTCTTTCCTGTCACTCCTAAACATGTGTGCAAAGAATGAAAACAAAGATGGTGGAAGGAGGGCAGGAGTGACTTATGAGGAGCGGCTGAGGATATGAGGTTTGTTCAGCTTAGGCAACAGGAGACTTAGGGGTGAATTCATTGCATTGCTGCCTACAATTTCCTCATGATGTAGACCAAGAGGGAAATGCTGATCACTTCTCTCTGCTGTCCAGTGATAGGATGTGAGGGAATGGATTAAAGATGTATCAGAAGAAGTTTAGTTTAGAATGTAGAAAAAAGTTCTTCGCTGAGAGGATGGTCAAGCACTGGAAAACTCCCCAGGGAAGTGGTCAAGGCCACAAGCTTGTCAGAATTCAAGAAGAATTTGGACAATGTTCTTGGATGCATGGTTTAACTTTTAGGTTGATTAAACGCACAGAAAGAAAGAGTATGTGATTTTGTGGAAGAGGGTTGAAAAATTACTGAAAAAGGACATAGCAATAAGACTTTAGGAGTAAATATTTGACCTAATACTACTAGGAGAAAAGTCTTCTGAAACCAAGATAATATGCAATTGTTGCCAGCTTGAGTAATTTTTCTGTGTTTTTCTGATCTTATATGCCAACACTGATCTTTGCATACTTTAATTACACTGCCCTACAAAAACGAAAGTTTCTAAATAGGTCAAATTAGCTATTAGTTTTTACTTGAACTTCAAATGTTTTATTTCATTTTAACTTTGACCTCAGTTTGATTACTCATTTATTAACCAGTAATCTATGTAGTAATAGGTTGTAAATTGCCTTAAAAATATACCTTCTTAAGGGAATGTTTACTTGTTTTTAATTTGTAATTACATCTGTAAGTACTACTTACTTTGTCCTATTGCAATATGGGTAATTAATTCTGATAAAGCAGATAATTTGGAAGTACTTAGACTGCTAAGTAACTTAACACATAATTCATATAACAAATTGTTTTCAGTTTCTTAATAACTACTTCAGACAGCCATTATCAGTGGTAAGCAATATGTATTTCTTTCCATCATATTTTCAAGCTACTGGAACTTCACTATATTTGAAATATGAATTCAAAACATATTGCTGGTTCAAGTCATCCACATAGCTCATTTACTAAAATGAGTTGCAGCTACTTACGATAAAGGCCATCTTCTGGAAATTATGACAATTTCTTTTTAAAAGATTAATATCCTTGTATTTTAGAAAAATGTGACTATCAACATCAGTGAAGGAAGGTCATACTATCATCTACTCCTACATCCTAATGCCCCAGAGATAGGGAAAACATTTGGTGCCAGAGAAAATTTACTGAGTATTTTTTATGTTTTCATTATTTTCATTCTTTTGCACAAGAAAACAGTTCAAAGGGTTTACAAAGCACTTGTAAATTTAAGTCAAGGTTCCAACTCTCCTAACACGTGGCTACTGCTTTTTAAATTATTTTTCTCTTTGTATGTTTATTTTATTTCCTTATGGACAAATTATGAAGTTACATTTCTAAATTCACAATGAGATACTAAAACTGTGTTTGCATTTGAAAGATAAATATGCTCCAGTTTGTAGCATTTACTTTACTGCAGTGTTCTGAACACTACACTAGCTTGCACAGTGTGTGACTAATAAGGAAATTTATTTTGAGACAGCAGTTTCCTCAGTGTGTCTCTTTTCATAGACCGATGAACTCACATTACACACAGTAGCAAACTGCAGCTAAAATCCCAAATGAAATCCAAAACCAGACAAAAGAAAAATTTCTTGCATGTACTTCTAAGTTACAAAAAAAAGGATGAAAATCTGCAGTTCGTGACACAAATATAAAGTGATTAGTACCCGTAGTTTCATAATGTAAATGATCCTAATTTTTAGGAAATTAATTATTTATATGGGATTCTAAAATATTTCTTTTGTTGTGAAGTTATTATTTCCTCCCCTCCCAAGTAAACATTAATGAACTTTGTTCAGGAACACCTAAGGGAAGTCTTTGGCTTCTACTGAGAGCTGTAAAGAAATAACATGGATTCTTTGTTGCCAAGTGCAAAAAGCAAACTCTTCAATGGTACTACTTAATAACAAATAAAGCAGAGACATCTTTTAACAACTTTTGGACTGGGACTATTCCTTTATAAGAAAGTTCTCCAAGTCTCTCTTGTCTACAGAATAATATTCTTGTAATTTGTCAAAAATCAAAACTCCCTTAATTCTTTCTGTGAAGAGCAAAAGGAATTCAGTAAAAGCATTTCTTGACTGTCAGAATAATCTCTAGTATACTAAATACTTCAGCACAGATGATTTTCTGTAAAGGCTACAGTAAAAAAATCGCATTTATTATATTTTTATATGACTTTATGTACAATATTTATATTCATTTTAATTTTTTTAAAAAAGTATACGGAAATTAGAAGCACTAAAATCAATGCCTTTTTAAAAAGAGAATTTTGGTTATTTTCTGAACATATTTAGAAGGTACAGAAGTCTTTAATTTAAATGCCTTAAGATCTCAGTGGATCTTTTCTTTTCCTTCAAACGAGATGTTAATTTAGAGAACTGAGAAGGAGGCATAGACTTCTTTGTACCACCTTCTTTCTTTCTCATTTTGATGTTGCATCCACTTTCCTTCTTGAATGTGTTCTTATCCTCCACAGGATGGCTGCAGTCTTCCAGAAGACCTGCCACTGATCACATCTGAAATTAGTACAGTATTAACATCCTATTTCTGCATGTTTGAGAACTTCATGGCTGGCAGTTTCTTTACCCTGAAAAACCTATTAAATGTGAACTATTGTTGAACATGTGACCTATTAAGTACAGTACTAAGGAAATTACAATGATAAACAATGCTTGTAAATTATTGTGTTTCTTCAGTTATCAGTGTCTGCATTCCAAGGTATATATTCCATATTTCATTGTTTTCTGTATAATTAATGTAGTACTGCCAAAAAATGTCCCTGTTGAGTACCAGCCATACAGATGGCTTCAGTGTACAAGAGATCTTAAATAATTTTACTGCTTAAAAGAATCCCCAAAAGCTCCTATGAAGAGGAAAGAACTAAGTTAGGCATTAGCAAAGCTCTTATTGTTCAAATAATATTTTAAGTAGGCATGGAAAAGGAATGAATATAAAATTATAATGTGTAGAAGGAAGAATAGGCTTTACTTAGACTTTCTTATATATGCAGTATAGGAATTATTCTCCATAATTATGCAGTAGACTTAGTTTACTAGAGCATACAGTAAGTTTAGATTCAACGAGCTGGAACATCCTGATTCAAATAATGCAGTTTCCCTACAATAGCGCAATAGTGATGTTTTTTCAGTTCTGACAGAGCAGTGGAAGGCTTCTAAGTGTACTGGTATTTGTTCATTTTCCCATAATCCATAATTTAATAGTGTCAGACAAACTGCATTGAAGAGCAGATTTGATCGCATTATAGTTACAGACGTATGCAAAGAGCTGGATGAGAACTACAGGATTCCTAAAAAAAGGCAGATGAAAAAGGTAAGTGACCATGTCATTCTAAGAAAAAGATCAAAGATAAAGTGGGGTATCATAGAATATCCTGAACTGGAAGGGATGCACAAGGAATGTTATATCCTGGAATGATATATCCACAGGCAGGCAAAGACCAGCAGAGGACTTACGGTATAAATGCATGACACGTTGTAAACCTGTTTTTTCCTGAAATAAATGTAAACATTTGTTTTGACTTTGGCTGCTATTACCATAAAGCAGTTCACATAGAAATATCTCCAAACTATTACAGGGCACTGTTGACTTAGGTCTGCCACTGTGTCAGCAGAAGTTTCTGCTAACATGCATCGCAATGTCAAGACTGAGAGTATAATGTAGAGACTTGCACTTCTGAGAAGGCCTCAAGAGGACACAAACTGAAATAATGAAGACAGAAACCAAAATAATGAACACTAGAATAAAGTGATGACTGTATTCTCTCTCAGCAGATATGGGTTTATAATCAAGTTCACGTTAGGCTCAGAGAGAAATCATCATTCAGTCTGTCTCAGACTCTTCAAATAATAGTGCTGCCAAACTATTTCTGCATCAATTAACTTCTTTCATTAAATTAAAACACCAAAGGGGACAACTTAGCTGATATAAAATTTAAGAACTAGAGTGGCCTTTTTCCAGTGATTTATCTGGTACAATTAGAGTAAGATGCTTGTGCTACAGCAAGCTCAAGGAAACAGACATTACAAAAATTACAGCTCTGAAGTTTTCTTCCACTACCCTAGTAGGCTTGCTGTTCCAAGAAAAGTGCAAGTAAAAGAAACATAAGGTATTTATTAATGGAGTCAGAGAAAAAAGGGAATATGCAAGTATATGATACAGTAGAAAACAGGAAGAGTAAGATGAAAATATTACTTCACTGGGAATATAAAAAGACATTCAAAGCAGGACTGAGAAAAGATATTACTGTAGATAAAATGCAATGGAAATTATAATGATGTCAGAGGCAGCACACTAAGAAGAGCAGCTCGTATTTCAAATAGCTCAAGACATTTAACAAGGCAGTTGATAACAAGTGCTTTGTAAAATGAAAAAGAATAAACGTGTCTGAAATTCTACGCTGATTTTACTTTCTCATTTGTGAGTTAATATTTTTAATATGACGTCAGAAATTTCTTTCATTTGAGTCTCGTAAGTTAAATAAAATGACATGAACTTTGTCGTTTGCATACCTACATTTTAAAAATGCTAAATAATTAAATCATTATTATAAAAATACTAAATATCCATGATGTGCCTGATTTTTTTTTTCTGTTAATATTTGACATTAAGGCTTCCTAGGCATCTAGCTAAAGTAGTTGCAAGATTATTAGAGCAATTCAGTGCTGTGACATTCTGAGCATCTGCCTTCTACTTCCATCACCTATCTCTTCTCACTCTTTTTGAAACTGATTTCCTTTTCAAAAGAATAAATACATAATTCTTAAAAAATATGAGAAAGAACATGATCAAGATTTTGTGTACCCTAATGGTTGTGTTGTGGGATCAGAGACATTTGTTTTTCAGTCATAATTCTAATTAATGTTCACTGGGAAGAATTTCATTACCAAAGAAAGAGCAGGTATGCCATATTGGTACAGGGACATAAATAAGTTCTCTAAATATGGAGAGAAAAGGTTTAGAAATCAACTTTTCTGTTCCTTTTTGTTCTTCCTTTCCATTGTTTTCTCTACCTAAGTTTCCAACTCTTACCCTTCAATAAAGACAAGTCTGAAGTTAAAATTTCATTTTGTGTTGGATTTGATTCTCCAAATGTAAGTGCTAGCTACTAGTTTTACTTTGGCAGTAATTACTATCAGCTTATTTAACTGGATAGAATTTACTGGTAAAAAAAAAAAAAAAGAGGTAGATTTATTTAGGCAGCTGAACAGTTAATTGATGAGAAAGAGAAGATTATTAAATGAATAGCATTGCCAAAGCAAGATAGGGCTTATTTTTCGGCACTATTTCTACAGCAAAATAGATCCTAAAACATGTTGTTTCTACTGGTTCTTAAGCTAGTTCTTTAGGCACATTAAAACCCCTTAGAATGCATATGGATTAAGTACAGTATTACTACCCATTAGTTTGGTGTTTTATATTCAGAAATAAAATTAAAAACAAACAAACCAATTGCACAAGGTACTATGAACCAGAAACATTTACTGAGTCCAGCAAAAAGAGTAGACCAGAGAAGTCTTGATACGACACATAATTATGGACAATGACTTTCAGCTGTTTCTTGCCAATATCAGCTGTTTCTTGCCAATAACACAGGGTAAGGATGAGCCATTTAATAAGCCCAGGATCTGATTTATCTTTAGTCAGTTTATCTTGACAAAAAGTTTCACTTGAATGGCCAGGAACTTGTTTTACAGTTTACTCCACTTTATTTATTTATTATGTTGTTTTATTAAAAAGCAATTTTTTATGTATGAATATGAAGTCCACTGCTTGGATTAAGAAACTTCTCTGAGTTTTTAAAATGACTTATATTGGTTTCAGTATCATTAAAAAGCAACTTATTAAGAAATGGAAATTTGGATCAGAAAGCATAATTCCCAAAAGAAATATAATACAAAATAGTAATATCTTCTGTAGATATTATGAATAATATTAATTTCATTCCTTATTTTTTCACAGATTGCTGCAGTTACAAAATGGAAAAATATTATTTCATATAATGTTCTTCTAACTTATAAGATTGCTTCTGTTACAAAAATCAATTTCTGGGGGGCATTATTTTTTATTGCAAAAGATCTCTTATTTTATATAATAACCATGTTACAGGTTAAGAGAGACACACAGAACCCAAAAAACATATCTAGCTTCCTTTAAAGTGATTTAATTATTTCCAAAAAAGGGTATAGATTTAAAAATAAAAATCAGAGTCTAGATAGATGGTAATTGCTAATTTCTCCATGTCTTTACCTGGATCTGTAGGCCTTTCATTATACTTTCTCCCCTCTGACCAGCTGAGGAGGGAGGTGAGTAGCTTTGATGGATGCCTGGCATCCAGCATGGGTCAACCCACCACAAAAATCCTTGCCCAAATATTGGGAATATGTTAAAGGAAAACATTGCGGTAAATAAAATTACTTGCTAGCTGAAGTAATCATTGTCATTTAAGGACTGCAGCTGTAAAATTAACCCTCTTTACTAAAATGAAGCCTCCAGAAAGGCAGAGGGGTTCATTATGGATGCTAAAGGTCTGGAGTTAAAAAAAAGAAAAAGTAGTTGTGTATTGTGTACTCTATAATTCTAGAGGCCATACTCTGACAGACAGTGGCAGTGGCTGCTGCTCTTTGCTGGTGATCTCACTTTATGTTTGGAGTTGTTCTGATAAACAATGAAAGATCATACAAAAATGTATATTTGACAGTAAACATACTTAGAAAATATGAATTTTGAGGAGCAAGTTGTGTATTTTTCTTTTTATTTTCAGTTAGATAACCAAATAAATTAATTATTTGACTATTGGTTGGGCTTTTTTTCAGAACAGTATTTAAAAGGAGAACATGGAACTCATGCTTTAGAATAAAAATCCTTCTTAAAGAATCAATACTCATTTAAGTTATTGCTAAGCCAAAAAGTAATGTACTGGCATTGCATTCTTTCTAGTCTATCTTTGCTATGTTAGTTTTTAAGATGTTCATTTTATTTACATTCGATTTTTAAGTTATCTAAAGACACCAAAGTCCTAATTCTAGACTCATGATAGCACACTGAATAGAAAAAATTAACAACAAGTCTACTTAGTAGAGTTAAAACAGTGAAAAATAATATTGGAACAAAGAGTTTTTATTAAAATGTCACCTTCAGTAAGTCAGGCTGAAATCAGCTAAGCTGTAATATGACATAAGCTTTCAGTTAAGGTACTCTCCTGAGTTACAGAAAGTAAAAGTTTCTCTAGTTTTAGTTAAAAGGTATAAATTAATTTCATAAGTTATCTGTTCTACATTACTGTTTCTCATGGGTGAATAATACACATAGGAGGAATTTTCATCCCATTCTTCCAGTCCTTTCTTTAAGGCTTAGTAGGTTGGTGTCCTCTGAGATTGCTTATTGGATCAGACATTGAGTAGAAATAAATGTAGACAGACATTTATTTCTAATGTTTCAGTTGTGTGTTTAGCTATCCAAAATAGTGAATTGAGAGTATTGCCCAGGCACTGGCAGCAGGGGTTGAGGGGTGCCCACTGTGAGAAGGGACCAGGGCTGCCCTGTGCCACACACAGATGGCTCCAGATGGCTCCATGGGATCCACTGCAGGGCACAGCTGAGCCCCCCAGACAAGCTGGTGGCAGCTCAGTGAAAATATGCTTAAGAAATACAGAAAATGCTAAAAGCAGATGGAACAGAAACTGAGAAGCAGCTGAGGGAACATCCAGGGTGTCAAGGCCATCAGACGTTATCACTGAAACTTGTAATTGATTTTGCCCCACAGTAAAATTTAGCTAAATTTTAGTAGGGCTGTTTTGCTGACTGCATATTCACACTCTAAGCCTCCATGATAGTCAGGGTCAAGACTATATTATCTAATACTGTAAGGTCATTTACTCTTGAGAAATTGTACAAGCTCCAGCTGAAGAAAATGAGTAAAATGTCACATCGGTCATTCTCCTACACCATCAAAATTAGGTATCTGCATCAATGCCAAATGCATCATATATTTCAATTACCTTTATTGCTGTCCTGTCACATGTCAAGGATACAAATATCCTTACTTCTGGATTGTGTACTCCCGTTTCTTAACTTATCTGCCCATACCTGAAAACTGCAAGGTCAGACCTACAGTGACAGGTAAAATTGTTTATGTGCAATATTAATTAAACTTTTCAGCTGAATAGCCATTAGTTCTGTATGACATCATAGACCATTCACCATTATTCATTTGTGTTTTACACTTCTGGCAAGATAAAGCAACCTTAAATCAAAAGCTAACAGCTATGAGATGAAGTGAATCTATGCTACAGTTTCTTAGATCACTTAAAATCATGCAGTGGTTTTTAACTCTGCCCAAGCTTTATAGAAGAGAATGCTGCTACAAGATTTTTATTTCTCTTCCTTTCAAGGGTGAAAGCAAAAGTCTTGAAAACAAATGGTCAGAATTTATACAGCTTCTAAATTATCTGTGTTATGATAACCTTGAGTGTCTTCATATATATATATATATATGCATATGTATACGTATATACACCAATCATTACAAATTTATAATTTACTATGAAGAAGCTACTACAGAATTCATATGCATTTACTATAGATGTGAATTCTGAATGTCTTGACCAAAAACCTATTCTGTAAGATGAATGGTTCTTCATTTCCTTCTATTTCATTTACCAAAGTTAAAGAGATCACAGAGTCCTCACTTCAGCAGAAGTAGAAATATCTAGGTATCCCTCAAACTGGATATGATACTGATGAGTTGCTTTCAAAGCTCCTCATTGTTGTAGAAAGTGTTGAATAGTAATAGTTTTAGGAAGCACAGCTAGATTTTAGTTGTGTGATGGAACTGTGGAAGTGATTAAGCCTTAATCTTCTCCAGCTTTTTTGTTTCATTGTCTTCTAAGCTGTTCTTTGTGGGTGCAACTTAATATGACAAGTAAATACTTGAGCTCAAATACTAAAAAAATCTTTAAAAACCTGCTTTAATTATTAAAAAAAATCTACCTATTGGCAACAAAAGTCTTTTGCAAGTCTTCTTATCTTTCTGTCTAACTCAGAGTTTATAATCAGCCCTGGCACCAATGGCTGAGGCATACAACATGTGAAAAACCCTAATCTCTGCTATGATCTATTAATATTTCATATCCTGCTCTTAAGGAATACACTTTAATGTGTGAAGCCCTTCCTTTAATTGAAAATCTTTATTTCCTCCAACAGCAGTTATTCTTTATCTTTCCATCTTCACAAAAATTGAAAGCTATTTACGTCTTTGCAGGTTACCAGACAATACTGCTTTTCACACAAGAAAAGATTTCATTTTCTTTATTTGCTTTTAGTGACTGGAACTTTTGTCCCTCTTTTGTTCTCATGCTCCATGATACTGATTACCTTGCTCCTTGACAATTTTAAAATAATTTAATGACAAAGAAATTACATAGCTTTGAATTGTTTTTAACTGAGCATAATTATTGAAAGTTTCTATATTCTTATCTGGACAGATCTATTTGGATTTATATTCATATAAAACTTTATATATAAATATTGAAGCATATATTTGGATAAAGTTTTATCCATTTCATCTAGGGAAGAACAGAAGTAAGAAATTATTCTTCAATATTTTAATTTTGTTCTCAGTTCAACTAAAATTTGATTTAGTTTTATAAAATAAATAATAATGAGTGCCTTCCCCATTTGTTCAATGCCTTTGCATTACTTAAAACCCAAACTATAGATTAAAATAGATAACAGTAGCTCCTAGACAGGTCAACTTCTTTAGCTAGAAGACGGAAAATTCTGTACTAGCCTAATTTTTTCCATTTATTTGCTTTATTATGCCGCACTTTAATATTGAGAGAGTAGCAGATAAAAGTGGAATTCTAGTATTCCAGGACTACATCTCGTGTGGGAGACAGCTCAAAACATCTGTTTGGTAACATCATTTTTGTGAGTATGACCTTTATATGAGTTTCTACAGAGAAATGCATATTATCAGTTCTGCATTTAAGTAGCAGGGTCTCCAGACTGTTTCCAAAACCTGATTACTTACACGAAAACTTTTAAAATAAAATTAGTTTTGCCACATATACTTAAATATTCTTTTTCTTTTGGCAATACTGCTTTCAGAAGCAACTAAGTCATTCATGTTATCATAATTTCTAATTTTCAAGCCCAAAAAATCTCACTGTGAGAGAGGAATTCTCAGATGTTATGCCCTATTTGGTAACATGCAGAAAATCAGATGCAGTGAGGAAATGGACAGGATTGTTTCCAAACATTTGATACAAACCCAAAACCCCTCAAGCCTGAATTTGTTTGGCAGAACAAACAATAGGAGAATAACATTGCCAAGACCCTGCTGTCTATTCCCCTGTGTGCTTAATTATTTTTAGTCATTGATTGCTGCTGTATTTTTTTAAATTTGATTTTTCTAGAGCAAATTAACTGAAACAACTGCTTAAGATGTCAGCTTTTGTTACAGAAAGCTGTGGATTCCTAATATTTAAGTAGAATCAGGCAAAACACATCAATAATTTCCAATTTACCATTTGCGAGTGTTATTTTCTTAATTCATATAAAAAGTAATGGAAAAAACAAAACCCCAAACCAAATCTATGATATTTTTTTTGCTCCTGGAGTCTTCCAGTGGAGAAATGGAGGCTCAGCTATTCAAACATTGGTGAATTCTCTTCGGCTAGATTGCAAAGTTGGTTATCTTTTCCAGATCTGTTGTGAGAATGGACTAACAGAATTTTTTTTTATTAAGTGACCAGAAATTGATACTTAGGATAAACAATCCATGCTAGACTATAAAGATACATACTTGTGTAGCTACTGTGAGTCTTCAATTTTATCTGTTTTCCTCTTATGATAATCTTGATGATATCTACAATGAGTGAAGCTGAAGGAGAAGCACAAATGCTGGGTTGCAGTGACACTGCTAGGTAGATAACAGTGATAACTCTGGTCACCAATGACCAATAAACTTTAGGTGAAAACATGAAGCTATCTGAGGCCCTCAGAATATCCACTGCTCAGAAAAATTTGGAAAGAAGCCAGAAGGCAAGTATTTCCTGAACACCTGGCATCTTGCATTACTGAGAACTTGTGGTCCTGCTGCCAACTGTCCCAAATGAGAACAAGGAGTCAGATACAGAACTGTTTGTTATCATATTGGACAGGGAGAAGATCAGATTGTGCTTCAGGTGCTGGTGCAGCCAGTAATGGGAGGTGGATGATAAGGAGGAATTATGTCCAACATTCAACAAATGGTGTCATCCCACTTCACTGAAGTCACACAGAAGAAAACATTGATTTTAGTAAATGTCAGTTTTCCTGCCCATGTCTGACAATGTTCTTCATTCCTTTTGATGAAACTTGTGTAAGTCCTTAGGGCCTGATCGGTCAAGAGTGCTTGTAACTGCAAAAATCCATGCAAATTATAGTGGCAAAGGCTGGTTTAGAAATTCTGGTAGGCCTGGGACCTTGTGCAGAGTCTGCTTGGGGGTCTTGATTACTATGAAGATGACGGGTAGAAGCAAATTAAAAAAAATTAGAAGTTTTGGATACTTTCTCTATTTCTGCTTAAAATGTAGCATGAACCTATGCATTAAAAAAGTTTAAAAACTGTATTATAACATTTTTGAAATTATAAGACTTAATTGTTCATGTTTAATTCTTTTTCCTTAGCAGTAAAAAAAAATAAAAAAGGCCACCAGCTATTTTATATAAAACATTACAGGATATTTCTTCTTAAATCCAAGTATAATTCTTATATTTTCTGGAAACTAAAGATTTCCTGCTGCTTACAAAATGAGACAGTACCAATCAAAAAAATTCAATATTTCCAGTCATATCTCATAGACTTGTCCTATGCTGTACACAACTTAATTTTACCCACCGAAATGTGTGTTGGCAAGGTGATCAGTAGTAAACACTTATGCATATGCATTTAACATTGTGACCTTTGAAACTCAAATTTTCTTGTTCAGTGGATAGCAAATAGGAAATATAAATTCTGTAATAAAGATATGATATTCTGCTTAAAATAATTTATCTTGCAGATAAATTTATTAGGTGACACTATTGAATGTGTTTTCAAAGCTTTAAATATTAAAGCTCTAAATATTTAAATGTTTAAAATTATATGATGTTAAGATAAAAAGATTTTATCTAATGTAAGTTTCTTTTAAGTTTATGAATTCTTTTTCAGGTTTTATTTTTAGGCACTGTTTTTTTTAAGGACTAGTAGCTCTAGCAGCTGTGCATGTGCATATGTAAAAAACCAGCAGCAGTTTGTGAAGCTATTTAATCTGAGAGTAAATAATTACAGGTGGATACTGAAAACTATTTTATAGAAGTTAAAGTTCTGTTAAGTCTTTGGATAGGAGCTGATGTGCACAAATAGGAAGCAAATAAAAAGTAGCTGAAAAAAAGCTGATTTATTTAAAGTACTATCTCTTCATATTGGTTTTTGACACTTTAGTTTCTAGATTGCACAAACTCATACATTCAAAGCTTTTCATGATATATAGAAACAAACATTTTGCCAAGACAGAATTTGAGTAATTCAAAACAGTATTCTTATGGCTGTTAGAAATTTATTCATTTATACAATATTAGATGCACAAATGTACAAAGACACAAAAACACTAAATAAAGAATTTGTGTGAAAGCCATTTGTATTGTGAATAAAGATACAGGGCTTTTATTCCCCTTTCATGTGTAAACAGCCCGTTAGAAGCTAGTTTCATTTTGATGTAGAATTGTCTCCCTGTAAACAGTGTACTTTTGGAAAAACACAGAGGTGTTTTAGAGAAATGAAACTGGAGTAACAGAAGAACAAGGGATGCAATCTCTGGTTTTGTAGCATCTCCCTGCAGAAGACCAGATCCATGATCCCTCCTTCTGCTTTAGCCGTAAGAGGGTGCCCCATATCCTCTGCCATCTTGACACCATCTACACTTAACACTAGCTGCTGGTCCTACTTTTTACATGATTAGAAATCTGCTGCATGTTGCAGTGGCAGCATTTTTACCTTATTTCAGTTTTCTTTGGGCAGAAGTGGAGCAGGAAAAGTGAATGCTTGTAAGCTAACGCAAGCAAAGGTTGAACATGAATTTCAGTGGATGTCAATCTATTGCAAAGTAAATAATTTGCATCTAGAGCATGACTATATTCTAGTCCTTCACAGTCTTTTAAAGTGACTTGGACTTCAAATGAAAATTGTTTGTTAGAAAGGTTTTCCAGCCCATCAAAACTATCATAAAAAGTAAACCCCAATAAGCAGCCCCTTAGAAAGGCATCGGTATCCAAACACAGACATAAAAGTGATAATTCAAGAAGCAGGGTAAAATATCAATTTAGACTGCAAATGTCTAGACAAATGCTAAGAACAATTCTAAGGCAGATGCTAAGATTCTTCACTCTTTAAGGCAACAAATATTTTCTGACTACTTAATAAAACACAAATCTTGAAATGAGGTAAATGCAGATGATGAAAATAATGCTCTTAGTCCTTATTTTGAGAGTAAGAAGTATGTCTCTTGCCACCAAACAGGGCTTTAAACAGATTACAAAATAAACAATAAAACAGGGCTGCAAACTACTTAGATCATCATGGGTTTACCCACAATTTTTTAGTTCATTAAACTTACTTAAAATAAATTGAAATTTTAGATTCTATATGAAGTTGAGAGGCTTGACCAATCACAGAAGAAAGATGACATAGCCAACTACAATTTAACAAAGACAGTGAAACAAGGAGAAAAAAAAATTATGGGTTATATTTTTTTTTAAGTACTATATCTTGCTTCTATCATTTTAGACTCAAGACTTGCTGAATTCTTCAGGTTGCTTTTGAATTACCATGATGCATTTCTTTACATATCCCTAGGAATTCCCTGCTTTATCGATACTTATTTATCTGGAGACTACAGACATTGCCCTTATTAGTTACAGGTCAAAACACTAATAAATAGTTTAAAAGCAATTTTTAGGTAGCTTTTAAGTTGTCATTGACTTTTTTAATACCAGTTTATTCCACAATGACATATGAAAAGAATATTTAGCTGGTGCATGTCCTTTATCTTTCTCTTCTCCCAAAAACTTCATCCATATATACCTAAATTTCACTTTAAAATTTGTAACCATTTGTCTTCATTAAAACCAAAAATTAATTCTAAGGCATGGTTCAAGATAAGCTTCTATTCATTCAAACTGAAGACTGAGTGGTCTGTGAAGCAAAATGTTAACCCCACAGTCCACTGCTTTTCTAAATTTTACCTTAGTAGGTAATATAAATACATAGAAAATTAAAAAAAAAAAGTCTTAACGCTATTAGAAGATACTCATTACAGAAATTGCAAGGCATCAGAAAAGAAACTTTGTGAGGCAACTACGTTTTAAACATTTTTTTTAGCCACAGTTGTGCAAAGATCTGTGTTTCTTTTTTTTCCCCACAGATTTTGCAATGCTTTGTCATAATTTAAAATTTGACAGACTTGCCTGAAAGACTTCACTTATTTTTTTACAGTACCTGCAGAAGCTTCATAAAAAATTAAATAGTAAGGTAATGGCTACATTATTTTAGCTTTTTACATGTATTTCTTTAAGATTGTAGTGCTTTTATATTGCATTTTTCTTTGCCAGAGGCAATCTAAAATAACTATCCCTTTCTTATCACTTATCATTTAGAGACAAATGTAATAGTTTCCTCTAAAGACTTCCTTAAATTATGAATCAGAAGGCTCTTTTATTGTAGTAGATTTTTAGATGAGTAAGTCAGATGGCAGATTTGTTTAAATTTAAGGTACAGAGCTTACAGTCGTACTCTTTACAGAAACAGCTACCTAAAAGGATACAGGATTTAGCTGGGAGAGAAGGGCTGAAAAATGCATTGCTATCAAACTGTGTTGCTCTTGGAGTCAATAATTTTTTTACCACTACTCCAGCAAAGATTATGAGCGATACTGACTGGTCTTGAAATTCCTGTGTGAGTTTTGTTTTCAAAAGTTTTACCAACTGCAGATATAAATAAATTAGTATAATATGCATATTGATACAGTAATTCTAAAATCTTAGAACAGAGACAAGACCAACACAACCAAGTTAGAAAATCAGTTATCTCTTTACTGCTTTAAGATAAAATCTACTAAAATTGAGACAACCAGCATAACTGAATTTTAGGAAAGTTACTGCATTTCATGTGGGTGCAGCTCCATACATAGAGTTGGGAGGCTTTTGGTGGTATTTTGGGGTTTTGTTTGTTGGTTTGCTTGTTTGTTTCTTTTTTGGGTTTTTGTTTGTTTATTGTTGTTTGGTTTTGGCTGATTGGTTTTGTTTTGGCTTGGTTTGTTTGTTTGTTTGTTTTTTAACAGAAAGAAAGCTTATTACTTTTGACAGAACATACAAGTTGTTTTTTCCCCCTCTCAGATCAGCAGAAGTATTTCTGCACATCATATACAGGAGTGAAGTGTCATCATCCACCATTTTAAGTAAGGATATACTGCAGTTGGGTAGCTAGTCATTCCTAAGCAAATAAGCAGGGTGATGACACGTGAATGTTCTTCACACCTGTTTAACATTTCACAAAATATTCTATATAAAAATTATGACCCAGTGTCTGCCAATGATCAAATGGAAAAAGACGTGTTACCGTATTTTTTTTTGTGAATTCATCAGAATGTTTTCAAAATTACAGCAAAATGTGTGATAGACCACACTATTCTATGAAATTATTGGCAAAAAATTTAATCTCTCTGTATTTGTTTCTCTATTTCTAAGTTTGCTAATATACAGTGTAATTTAATTTTTTTAAAGTGAATTTTACAAAAAATATTTTACCTTTCATGTAAAATACAAATTCACTGGCAGTATCAGAAAGGTGCAGTAGATTCAACTTAGAAAGAAATGCAGAGATTTTGTATACACAAAATGTCCCTTCATAGTCTTTCTATTCTTATCTACATAAATTGTGGAAAGAGAATATTTACTGTGACCAGTGCAAGAATACATATTTTTACTGCTACTAAAAGTGAAGCAACTTTTGGTTTTTCACCGTATTTGTCAGGTGTGACAATTGAGTGAAGCTCTCACAAAATATTAAATCATTAAAGTACCATGCCCGCCCTTACAAACAAAGAAAAAAAAAAACAAACAAAAATAAAGAAAAGACCCCAACAACAATAAAAACCCCACACTACAAACCCACCAAAACATCCCCAGGTACTCAGGTATGTATATGAAAAGTAAAATTAACTGAATGAATTCATTTAATTACCTACTTGTTCTCACCATCCTCTCAGCTAGTTGATGGAATTTTAGCCAGATGCTTCTATTTGAACCTTGGGTCTTCGCAGGAGGAAGAAGCCTTTGACCAGAGCTTTGCTGTGTCATTAAGCATCCTGAATGGATACACGAAGTTATTTGCCCCAGGATAATTCAGAACTTAAATTTTAGAATGTTGTTAATTATATAGAAGTATAAAAATGAAAAAACAGTGATCTGTAAGTGTCAGGAAAATGTAAAGTATTCATCTTTGCAAAATACTTTGAGAAAAGGATTATTAAAGGTTCTGTGGAAACAGAAGTACTAATTGAGCTTAATGGATTCTCACAGAACGGAGACAGCATGTACAGTAATTCAACAATTTACCTGTTGTTTTGAAGTCTGTGTTGCGCTGGAGTGAATAGATAAGACTTTAGTGGAAATTGAGTTAAAATCATGCTCCCTCTGGATAGTTATTTAGTTTTTTGGTTTTTTTGTTTTTTGTGTTTTGTTTGTTTTTTTGGTTTTTTTTTTGTNNTTTTTTTTTTTTTTTTTTTTTTGTTCTTTGTTTTTTTTGTACAGAGGAACATCTGCAATGACAAGGCTATGGTATGTCTGATCTTCACAGAAGTTACTGTCAGAGTACAGCAGACACGCCTACACAGCTAATTTATTTTTATCACTGAAAAACTGTGGTTACAGAAGAGACAGAATAAAATGATTTTATGCCTTAGGACAAACATTTCCAATAAACATGATAAAAATGTTACATTGAAAGACTTTTCTGAAGTGTTTGTAAGCTTTGCTAATACATACTTTCTCAAACTATGTGCCTCTTTCCTTGCCTGAATACATTAGAGAGGCTTTTCAATCTTCTGTGTACTGCCACACATAGTTTTAATAGCAGTTTTAGTGGCTATTTCACATATCTATTCAAATTCTATTGCACATATTGAAGGCAGGCTTTAAAAGTAGGATAGACAAAAATTTGTCAATCTTCAGTCTCACAGGACAGCACAAAATTATAAGCACATTTCCCACTTGTCACCCTCTAATTTCTAAGAGCTTAGATGTAAAATTTGTAGGTCTACTTGAAATGACAGGAAAGAGAAACATTTAATTGTCTTAAATAACACAATTTAGCTTTGGAAAAGACTTTTCTAAAAGCAAGACGTTTATTGTTTCAAGGCAGGATATTTGCCATTGTTAGTCTGTGGACTGAAGAGATTTATTCCATGTTGCTTTACATAATTTGTATTTGAAAGGTGGTGTGGATCTTTTTTTTTTCTTTTTTTTTTTTTTTTCCCTATATACAATACAAAGTCTTTGAGCAAAATTTGGCTTGTTTTTTGTTTTTGTAGGGAGCACACTCGTAAGCAACATGTCACTCCCAGGTCATAAAATACCCCATGTTGCAATACATAAACCAGGAAAATGTCAAATTATTTAAGCCAGTTTTGAGTATCATAAAAATAGGTTTCTTTTCCAAAATTCATTTTGGAATAAATATTTGGTATATTAGGTGGAAGCTGCTGAGAAGGTAAAATTAGGTACTTCCCCTACATTTGAAACATTCCAATTCATTTAATACTTTGTGAAGCAAATAAAATTAGATCTACTGCTGTGGAGTTTCAATGGTATAGCCAAGATCTGAATTTAGCATTAAAAGACAACACAGTTGTACAGAGAATTGTTTGGTGTTCTCTCACATTCCCCTAATGGAGTAGGTAATGAACGTTCTATTAATTTTCTAAAGTAGTTCATAATGAGGATACTCTCTCAGACTGCACCTGGAAACTTAGTCAAGTCATAAAACTGTGGAATTTGAAGTTAAGGTGCAAATGAAAAAATTCTTCCTTAAGGATTGAGGTGGGAGGTCACAGACCTCTCATTTATTTGACAACAGGTAATCAGTGACCAAGTAGAACATTTATTGGATAATATAGGTGTACCTCCCCTCATAATTTGCAAATTGCATATCTTTTTTTCTTGTGTTATGCTGAACTTTCCACTTTCTGGATACGCAGGTAAATGGGTTTGCTCTGTGCAAGTATAGAAAAGGAATTCAGTTCACAATATCCTTTTCCAGGAGGACTGCAGTGCTCATGGATTCTTCTTCCTCACTCTTAGATCCATTATGTTACCAAACATAGAGAAATTACTTGTACTTTCTTCACTTGTTCCATGCAAACTTGCTGTATCATTTGTTTTACAGATTTTGATTGGGTTTCTTATTACAGCTAAAACTGCAGTTCCCAAGGGTTCATCAGTAACTGACCACTGGCCAGCTCTTTACAATCCCAGTATCATCTGGTGCCTGTACTTCAAAGTCTGCTGCTGTCCCACCATAGACAATATTAAACTACACTGCATTATAGTCAAGGGTCATAAATGGTTCATTCTGTACATAAGAAGAAATTGTTAATAGTACCTAAGAGTTAAAAAAATAACTTTACAATAATAAGCATTATGTAACCAAGATGCAACAGCTAAAACAAGTCAAATAAGTTAAATAATTATTGACTGATTAACAATCAATAAGCCTGGCCCTTAGATAATTTTTGTAACTGCTAAATAAGATTAAACACAACTCCAGAAAGGCCAAAGTTTTAAAAAGGTCTGATAAGCTTTGTGGCCTCTGTTGTTAGCTTAATGCACTACTGCATTTATGTGGTTGCTAGGCTACTTTTGACTGTGGACATATGAGCTATTATATTTTTACTATTTTTAAAGTAATATTCCACATTCCACAAACTGACATCCAAAGACATTTTAAGAGCACAGAGGAAACAGAACTACAAGGACAGATGGTCTTACCAGGTGTCAAGAAAATTTTTCTCCAGGAACAAACAACCTGAAAGAAGAGAATCTGTTCTGAGAGGCAGTAAAGACTACTAACCTGCTGTTTCACAAAATGTTTTTTTCTGATGACTAAAAAAAACACAAAAAATATTTTTCTACTTTCCTTCTGTATTTATTGTTCTCCTAAGACTTTATTTAAGAATTAAATGTATTTCACTAAATGCATTCCATTCAAAGATAGAGCTATTTTTTTTGTTCTTTTTTTAAGTAACATAGAAAACCTGCCTTCACACAAATAGAGAATTTCATATCAGTTTAGAATGCTCACACCAGGCAACAATAATACTTGAGACAAAGCATAATTTAGACAGCAGTTCTTTTCTACTGAAAGCCTTTTGCTTCAGAATGAATAGTCTCCTTTTTTACCTCATTCTCAGAACTCTTACTGGCCATACCAGGTAAGTAATTAAATGTTTATCCAATAAAGCAGAAAACAGCTAACTGCACAATCAAGTAACATTTGATAATACCAACAAAAGTGTTTAATTATTAGAGGCTTTTCTCTTTGATTTCAAGATTTTTCCATCTGTTTTCTGTTCAAGGCTGGAATTCTAAAAACTGATCTAATTTTGGCTTGACTTACAAGAGAAATTTCCAGTTTTACTTAGCTTTAAAGCCATAAACATCCAAAGCTTTCTTAACTCTTCTGAGGACACATTTGGTGCAAAAACATCCTTAAACCTTTCACTGCTCTACATTTGGAATTTACCATTGAATTTTATGATTAAAAAAATATCTTCTGCAGAAAAGTTCAACAAAATCTCAAATGAAAAAGAGAAAGGCAGGCTAAAAAAAAGAATGACATTTAACAGTTCTAAGAAATTTGAGAAACTGGTGGTAAAACAAATATTCTTTGTCCATGACATAAGACTATAAATTTATCAACAAAAATTTGTACACTACCATTATTCTGATTGTCATTCTAACAATTATGTCTTGTTTAATGATATTGAAAGTAAAATATTCTAGTACTGAATCCTGAGTTTAAACAACTTCATGTAATAGGAAAAATAAACCATAGGGATAAGATTTTTTGTAAAAGTGCAGTTTAATGCTGTTTTCTGTGTGCTTAAATTACTGATTTTCCACAAGTTTCAACAGTAGGCAGAGTTAACATAGCTCCTGTTTGTACATACTTGCTCTTATTGTGTGATTACTCTTGTAGTTCTTCCCTTTTTATTTAGAGGTCTGTCAAAAGCAAACCCATAATTCAAAACATGATCAGCTTCTCTGAGGATCACCTATGTATAAGACAAGCTGCTATAAATCCTCTGAATTGTTAAAATACCATTAATTTCCCTCAGTTTCAAATCCAGATTGCCTAAATAATACCATTTAAACAGTGCTCGCTTCAGGGAGAAAACATAAAAGGAACTTTTCTTCTACTACAAATCTGTATTTCAATTAAAAGTGTTGATAAATCATGAGATGATACTTTAAAGCTGACAGTGCCTTTAACTTGATTTACAAAAATTTCCCTAGTCTGTTTCACAATTTATCATTGCTATTCCTGTATTTAAAAAATAAACTTATTTACCTTGAAGCCTACAAAGATTTAGACTTTGTAAAACTTTTATATGTACACAAAGGAGCACAGGTGTAGAGTTTATGTTTTACATAATCCCCATCTGGAGAGAAGGAAGAAATTTTTCCAGTTCCTAATGAAGAAAAACAACATTAACCAGCTAGCCAAAAGAGCTAGAGTGCTATTGCTAATGAACACACATTACAGAAGAGGGAATGAGTGTAAAGGTCAGAAATAGATTGATAATTACAGTGTGCTTCAACATATCTAACACATAATACCCCAAACCACAAGAGATAAAGAGCAGAAAATTCTTCCAAAGGACTGTTTTCCATGGAAAAAACCCCAACCCCTCCCCCAAAAAAACAGCCAACAAAACAAACAAACAGAACCACCAAAACAAGCAAACAAACAAAAAGAAAAAGAAAAACCCACAAATTAACAAAAGTGTCATTCAGTCAATGCTAATTGTAAAAAAAGGTGTCTTGTAGAAAAACTTGAAATTAATAAAAAAAATAAGTACTGCATTTTGATATTTTCATAGCCATTTCATTTTCTTAGAAATACACTCATCTTGAAGTATATTTCCTCATCTAGAGTAGTTTAAATTGTGGGCAGAAGAAAGGATAATACCTATTTTTTATCAATTATGTAATGAAGTATGTCTGGCTTTTTTAATATTACATATAACTGATTTTACTATTTGTTTACATTCTTCAAATAATAAGTAATTATTTACTCAATTTATTTCCACATGCTTTTCAGAGATAATTGTGTCCTGTTTTGTTGAGGTCGGTGGAAAGTAATTTCTTAATCAAACTAAAGGAAAATGTAAATTTCTGCATGACTATATAAATAAACCTAATGGTTGTGTGTGATGACTAGGCTTATATCAATGCATTATTTTAATTTTTCCTTTATCCAAGAAATTTAGTTATTAACAATGTGCTCATTTCTGCCAGCTAAATCTTTAGAAAATCTGAAGGTGGATGCTTAAGATGCCATCACCACTAGCTCTATAAGGAAGAAGGGAGACATGATTTTCAGCATGATTCTAATGCTGGAATGACTATTTATGTTAACAAAGTCTACTGACTCTCTTAGCCATACTGGCAGAAAAAATCTGAGCTGGATACTCCAGAATTTGACAGTTGCAGCTTCCAGCCCCGTTTTATCTGAGATATCGAGAGACCTCACTGGCAGTCCTGGATTTCCTACTGATCCATTCTTGGTCTTTATATTTGGTCATGTGGGCCATATGCTACATAGCATTTGGAAGGCCTCACATTGGACTGTGCAATCCCAGAGAATATAAAAAGCCTGCGAAAATGACCACTTTTCTGAGCATCACAATGCAATTTCTCAGAAGTCTTAGGAAGCCCAGCTATTAACCCTACATTGTGTGGTGAGTCCAGTTGGCTGCAATCTTTGCCAGGGTCCCCAAGGGCAGCCACAGCTGCTGTGGTCCCTAACCAATGACCCCTGGGGGGAGTTTTCAGACTGAACTCTGGATTATTTGGATTTTTTTTCCAAGCAGGGTGAGGCTCAACTGTGGGATTTCAGCACCAGTACTAGGCTCAGTATGTTTACTCATTTGCATGTTAAAATGAAAATTTCCCAAACTTTTACTTTTTTGAAGTTTCTATCTCCTTTAGTCTATCTTTGCTCTCATGGTGTAAAAAAAAATCATGATTTGGACATAGAATAGCCCTATTTTAGTGAAATGACAGTAGGACACCATTGTGGGCCACAAAGGAGCATCTGTGATGGAAAGTGGCTGAAAGTGTTTAATATGGAGAAATTCACAGGGATCTTATGAATGTGTATAATTACCTGATGACACGGTGGTCAAGAAGAGATGCCCAGTAAGACACCAAGAAGAAATACAGAAATACAAGAAATTCCATTTAAATATTAGGACAGGTGGAAAAAACACAGCTTGAAGCTGGCTGGGCACTGGATTACATTGCCTGGTAAGGGTGCTCAGCTTGCCCTATTTAAACATTTTTCATCAGGGAGTATGACTAGATTATCTCCAGAAGTGCTTTTCAGACTCAGCTATTCTGTGATTCTACATGACCACTGCTCTGCTAAAGGGATGACTTTGTGTCAACTGAAAAGAAATTTTTGAGACTAAATGTAAGGGAATAAGGAAGGAGAAAGTGTCTGTTTCCTCCTTCCCTACTGTATCTGCTCAAGGACTTTTTTAATGTTAAAGGGGAAGAAGAGAAAAGAGAGAAGTCATAACCAAACAAACTAAGACACAACCATGATAGCAAGTGGTAAAGGAAGCAATAAGGAGACCTAAGCTACTCATTCACTAATTGATGAGGGCATGTAGAATATGAGAACATTTATTTCTGTAAGACTATGCAATCAAGGACCTTGTAAAAATGTCATGACAAGAAGGGGAAAATAATAAACAAACTATGCAGAGGCACAGAGCTAAGAGAGAAACTGAGACAATATCTAGAAACAAACCTGTGCAGGCACATGAACTGATCAAGAAACTGCAGGCAGACCAGGAGCTTGCAGGTGATTAAGATGTAAAACCTAGGGCCCAGGTTATTACAGAAGGTCATTGGGGCAAGCTGGTGAGGGAATGTGTAGGGCAAGGCCACCAAGTAAGAACAAAGAAAGAATAGACAGAAAGGGGTATGGAAGGGGCTGGTCACAAAGTAAAATGGAGCTGGTCAGAAAGCTTTTCTGAATAAGCTCTGCTCCTCATCACTGCAGTTCATCCTATTTTCTTACTAAATACTTTCTTAATTGTCTTTCTGTATAATCTCAGTCTCTATCCAATGTGCTTTTGAAGACTTATCACCTAAATTTAAAAAAAAAAGTATGCCATTTCAAGGCAAAAAGGGTTTCTCAAAAACTAGTGTTTGGACCTCAGAGGGTTATCCTTTAAAACAAAATCTATGACTGATCAGGTATACATCAATCATTTCTTGTCATTTATAATTAGCTGTTATATATAGCTCTTTTGAAATTAAATGCATCCCTGCTGTTTATATGAATATTGCAGTGGGGGGGAAAAGCTCACTTGGCATCAATGAGGAAAATTCAACCCACAACTTATCAAGTACGCAGGGAGAGCTTTGCTGTTTCCTTATTATGTTCCATTTGAACTCTATAAAACTCACACAATGCAAAACATAAAATCCTGTATTATTTATGATTTCTGCTATTTCCCCACTTACAGTCAAGAAATTTATAGGTGAAACTCCATTTCCTAGACTGTTCTTTGTCTAATATGGTTTATGAATTTTATATTCTTTTTCTGACTGAGTTTATTATTTCAGTATATAGGACAGCTAAACTCCCTGGAAACCACTGCCCACTTGACTGAGAATAGGTATGTGAAACTGCAGGTTTATTGGCATTGTATATGACCATCTGAAATATGAAATACTTCATCCGCATCCCTAATAAACAAAGGCTGGCTTTCTTTCTTGGGTCTTAAACAATGGCATAGGAGTTTCATTAAAACTTTGTGGTTTTATAGTGACAAAGTATGAAGAATAAAATAGAATGGTTGAACCTAAACTAATGCAGTTTTGCTGAAACCATAAGGATTGATGGTTCATAAACAACACAAACCAATACAAAAGACAAAGATCTCTGGAATCAATGGTTTCAGCAGTTAAGGGAGCAGAACAGGAGTTCTGAAACTCTCATCAACAGTCCATTTTGTACTGTATATTTGTCCTTTTCAATTGGAAATGGCACAGATCTCATTTCCCTTTTGTTTTGCTATTGATGCCTCATGACAGGTTGAAAGAGTACACAGTCAGTCAAAATAAATTTTTTTCTTTAATTTGTATTTCATTTCTTCCTTTCTCATGCAGCTAGAAAGTGAAAATAGACAGCTGCATGCAACCATACACTTCAGGCTGTATCTCAGTTGGTAAAATCTGGAGCATTTCCAAGTTTTGTGGCTCTGGTGCAGCATCTCCTCCTCTGTGGCCTTCCACCAGTGCTGGACCAAAGCCTGCATGTACAGAAATCCACTTTACTGCTGCAGCATGGAGATAAAAGCACAGGAGTTGTACCAGAGCCAACTAATGTTTCACAGGTGAACAAAAGTCCTAGACTTTCTTGGAAATAAAATGTCCACCTAAATTACATCACTTTCAGTGAACCTTCAGCTAAGGATCTACAGATTAGGAACACAGTTGCAGAAATTCAAATTCAAAATGTTTTTGTGCGTGGAAAAGACCAAAATTCTGAAAACTATTATGGAGTGAAGAATATAGCCATGTACCTCTCAAAGTAGAAGAAGAATCAGACTCTACCCTCTGAGCATTCTCTGATTCTGAGCTTCCTTTCCTCTTGCTAAAGAATGAACATGCAGCATATTTTTGGTTGTTTTTTAACGCCTTTTCAGATATTTTGGTTCACATGGTGACAATAGCAAAGAAATGAGCCTCCAGACATGTGACTGATAGCTAACTCATAAAGAGTTAAGACCACAAAATCTGCTGCTGCCCCAAATGCAAAAAAAACCACCAAAACCCAAAAAAAAAAAACCAAAACAAAACAAACAAAAAAAAAAAAAGAGCAGTGTGCTTAAAAAAAAGAAAAAACCCACTTTTTTACTGTACAATTCCTCGTCTCTTCCTTCCAGACACACACTCATTTACTGTTATTAGCCTCTCAAATTCACTCAAATTGGAAAATTGTATGCATCCCAGTGGGAACCAAGACAGATGACCCAAGAAAACCTCTGGAGTGCCTTTTTTTTCTTCTCCCACAAAATACAGCTACACATTTTGCCCAAACTATTTCTTAATGAGATTTTAGTGCATGAAACTTAACTTTGAAAACATTTGTCTTCTGTGGATAAAAGTTTTTTTGCCAGAAAAATACATGGATGTGCTAACTTTGGAAAGAATTCCAAAGGTCCACAGATTCAAGGATGATACAATCCTTGCAAGATGGGAATGAGGATTGGGAGGAGTGCATCTCTTTGCACCCACAACAGAGGGAGCCCAGAGTACTTCCTAATTTGGGTATTGCATTTGAATGCCTTAGTATAAATGCCTGACCTAGCTGTCTCCATATTTTGTGAGTAAATAAATTACATGTAAAGGATAATCTAGTCTAATTGCAAGAAGTGTTTCACTAAAAACCAAAATCAACAAGCAAGCAAACAAACAAACAAAAAAAAAAGTAAATAACAAAGTTTTATTTCTTGGAAGTTATAAATAGAGTAACTTTAAATGTCTGTAATTTTAATATGCTTCTGAAATGGTTGATTTTTCCATTGTTTCACTGTCAAAACATTTTCATGGTCTTGTACAAATAATGCTCAGAATGTCTTTTAGGATTCCAGAATTAACCTTAGAATTTTTACTTTTTCTTAATGAGCCTGAGAGTTCAACAATTTCCATATTAAGATTATATAACAAAACTTTTATTTAAAAAAAAAAAATGTTTTAAAACATTTGCTTACCCTTAGCATCATTGCATTTTTCTTGCCACCGATATTTTAGTATTTAATATACTTATTTATGTATGTACAAGTATTTAAGTAATGGAAATTCTCTTCTTAGAATTAGAAAATTAAGCAAGGAGCCGTATGGTTATTAAAAAGGTAATACTGAAATTTACAGAAAGATATTTTTTCAAATGAAAAAAAATTCTATGCTCATATAAACTATTTCACACTGCTGTCATGGATAATAGATTCGTGAAGTGTATTGCACAGAATTAATATTGGACAGAACTGTTGAGGGAAGGTATACATGTCACATCAGAAAAGGCAAACAAGGAAAAATCCAAAGCACAAGGCAAAGTGTATAAAATGCAAACTCTGACCTTGGGGAATAATGACTGAGCCACTCCACATCACTTAGGGAAAGAAAACCCTACTTGAAGTTGAATAACTGCAAGGATATTAAACTGAACAGATCCATGAAAGGATGTTGGTAGAGTGATGAAAAGTTTCTTGACCTGGAAAATTGTTGCAGTTCTATATAGCCCACACTGGGAAAAAAAAAAAAAAAGACTATAAGTTCTACCAAATCATCAAATTATGAGGGAGCAATATATTACAGATTCCTAATTATCCAAGAACTTGCATCTCCTCAGTTAACCTTCTAGGACAGATGAGTAAGAGAGATGTATGCCTAAAAGAAGTGAGCTGAGAATCTCTGATACTAAACTTGATCGTAACTTGTCCTTTTGTTAGCACCTTTTCTATTCTTTTTCTTTGCATTCAAGACTCTTCCACTCAAGCCTGAAAACACAAATTGTGACACATTTAGAGGTCAGTAAATACCAATATTTTTTGGTTTTTTGAACTATCCATCCCTCCATAAAACTGAAAATTAGATTGGTAGTTTTCTGCACATTAGAAGAAATAAAACTGAAATATTTAGGTCTCTTTGTAGTTATTAAAAGGAGTTAGGAGTAGAGACCATGAAAAGAACTCTGTCATTTTATCACTGGACCTCAAATGACCTAAATAATCTGTACTTATCCCATAAATCACATCAGTATTTTTCAAATATAAGTGCCTTAAAGTGAGTGTAAAATATTGATTATATAATGTGCTTCAAAATTTTATTGCATATTCCACAGAGAATAAAAGGTTTGCAAAATTCAACATTTTACAAGTCTTTTTTTTACAGTTTATTTCTCCTTTTTTTTCAAAACATCTTAATTTTGGGAATGAGCTAGTTAAAATAAAGGAAGAGAAAGGCATCATGCACTAAATAAATATAAGTGTAAGAAGAAATCACAGCCGTTTATTTGATTTGCATCCAGTGGTGTCTCACCAGAATGTAAATACAATTTGGAATTACATGACCAAAAAGTGTTTAAAATAGTGTTAAAATTTAACTGTAGGAAAATGAAATGCAATATTATTTTATAATAAATTGAAGGCCAAGCTATTATGCTTAAAAACACAACGTGGTTTTGTTTAGAAGACAGTGCATTTCTAAATAAAATGTTATTTTCCTAATGGTGATCTTCACATCAGATGAAAAAAATACTCTTGGAGACTGTATTGATTTTCTTGTAAAAGTATGCATATCTTAGAGTAAATATTATGTATCTTTGACACTCAAAATATTTTATAGGAACATCATGCTCACTAATATCATTAATGAGAATCATTAAGAAAAGAAATATAATCCTGAATTTTCTCCTTTCAGATTCATAGATATCTGAGCTCAAACTTCATCTGGTAGAAATCAGTTATTTCAGCAACTTGTCAAGAAAAATGATATGGTGTAAGCATAGTTTAACTTCATGGTTTTCACTTCAGAATTTTTTTTAAGAGGAATCATGCAAAGACTGTTTTCTCCATTAAAAAAAAATTCTCCATCTTCAATCTCAGTATAGAGCTAGGCAAAAATATAGTCCATAGGCACTCAAAAGTGTCAAAATCAGAGAAAAATTAGGGGTTTTAAATTGGCTAAGGAGGAAGGAACTTCCAGGAGAACTACTGGAGTGTAGGGAGTCTTGCTATTTTTGACTGAATCATCCTTCTCCTTTGAAAACAAAAAATTGAGATGCCAATTGGATATTGAATAACATAATAGACTGCAAAGTCCCTTTTATACATTTTTGTAAGCATATCCATTCATGAAATCTGAATTTAATGAAGCAAACTATGCCACCTTTCTCTGTGAAAGAGTTCATGAGTTGAAATATACCAGAGTAAAATTAATATGCTGGATTTGAGTGATTCTGTATTTTAGTGGATAGTATACTGGATGAAGAAGTATCTGTAGCAAGGAAACAACAAAAGTTTTGGAAAGTCCAGTTTATGGAGGTGAGAAAGAGGTTTTCTAGCTCTTTTGGTAAGGAGAAGGACAGGTATTTCTCACCCACATAACAGAACATAATAAATTTTTGTATGTTAAAAACATAATACAAGCTAAAGACATAGGCTAACAGGAGCCACAAGGAGCTCAAAAAGAAGTCAGAGATCTGTATATCCACTGAAAAAGAGCTGTGGACTGTGAAGAGACTTGCAGAGTGTATATACATTATTTATAAATTATCCAATCCTGGAAAATTTAAATTTGAGTATCAAGTGGAAGAGCTTCTAATATTAATATAGTATACTATCATAGATAAGGCTACATTCTAAAGATACCCAAAAGGCAGTGCCCTAGGCCACAATGTTCTTATATAGTTTGTTTAGTAAAGGATCTATTTTATGACTGTTTCTGTAAGTACATTCCACTAATTAATAGATGGAAAATTAGCAGTGTATTTTCCAACTACTCCAAATGCCATATAAAATTGTAGATGCCTGAGATTAATTCTATCTCTTAGCAGAAAGAAAAAAGCACAACAAAAAGAGCAAATAGTGAGAAAAAGACACTCAACATTATTTTTCCACAGTAATTTTCCTCACTCAAAAAAAGTTGCTAAAATTATCAGATCATGTAAGACCTTTTATCTGAGAATTCAGACCTTGGTAGTGATATGTCTGCTTGCCATGACAATCAAGATGAGCATTTGTAACACCCTGAAATACTTAAATTCAGGAGTTAAACTGAGGTTCCTTTACTCTTGGCGCAAGGAGAAAACCCATCCAGAAGTAAGAGGTAAAAATCACACAAAAGTTTACTGGAAAAAAATATAGGAAATTAAGGAACTTCAGCAAAGGAATAAATACAACACCAAATTCAATATAAAACACTTATTGTAGCATTACTTAGCATTAATTTTGCATTAATTTAGCATGATTTTAGCCCATTTAACCTAGAAACCTTTAAACTTATGAGTTACCCAAAAACATTCCATGAAAGAGGATTAGAAGGAGAAGAAAGAGAGAAAAAGATAGAAGGAGTTTAGAAAAACACACATACTGCTTCCAACTCCAACATGCATGAGATAGAACTCCAGGGGAGCTGGCAGGGTCCAACACGTGATTGCCTCATGGGGCCTTTTCTCACCAGAAAGCAGGGCCTGACCCGCCCCAAACCACACACACAACACACACACACAGGCATTGGCTCCAGACATTGATCTAATCCAGTCACTGACAGCATTACTCTGTTTGGGTACCACTCTGTCACACAGTTTGATTCAGTGTTGGCCAATGTGTTTAATTGATATGGATTCTCAGTGCTGCTTCTACAACAGGTTACATGCAAAACTGTAAGTGACCCTACCTAATAATTAAGTTTTTAACTTGTGTTAATTGTTGTGAATGATTATTGGGAAAAATCAGATATGTGTGCAAATCCTCCTGAGGTAAATTTGTGGCACAAATTTGGTGTGTCTTGATGTCTAGCTGCAGTCCCATAGCAAGAAATATGAAAGATCATGTGGAATAGTTTGATTTTATGTAGTACTTGGGAACTTCCAGACTCCAGTATACTAGGTGTATTTCCTCTTTGCTCACAAACATCCTCAGACAGATATAAAGATTATGATTTTTTAAATTATTACTATGAATAGTGGAAGACACCTGTGCACTAGATACTGTTCACATCTGTATTCACATCTAAGACTCACATAGACAATCATTGCATCTTAGAATCATAGAATGGCCTGGGTTGGAAGGGACCTTATATTATCCACTTCCAAGCCACCTGCTAGAAAGAGGGACACCTTACATTAGACCAGGTTTCTCAAATATCCATCCAAACTGGCCTTTCAGGGATGGGTCATCCACAACTACTCCGAGCAATGTATTCCGGTGTCTCACCATCCTCACTCATCCTCAGTAAAGAATTTTTTTCCTAATATCTCATCTAAATCTACTCTCTTTTAGTTTGAATTCTCTCAGCCTTTCCTCATAGAAGAAGCATTCCATCCCTCTAATCTTCCTGGTCTTCCTCTTTTGGACTCAGTCCAACAGGTCCATGTCCTTCCTGTGCTGGAACCCCAGAACTGGATGCAGGGTTCCAGGTGGGGTCTCATTAGGGCAAAGCAGAATCTCCTCCCTGGCCCCTGCCCTGCTCTGGATGCAGCCCAGGACATGTTTGGCTCTCCGGGCTGTGAGTGCACATGGCTGGGTCATGTCCAGCCTCATCCAGCAGCATCCTTGAGTCCTTCTCAGCAGGGCTGCTCTAAGATCTGTTCATCCTCTTGTCTATCTTGATATCAGGAGTTGTCCTGACCCAGGTGTAGCACCTCACTCTTGGTTGAGTTAAACTCTAGGACATTCCTCTGGCCCACTTCTTGAGCCTGTCCAGGTCCCTTTCGATGGCATCCCATCTTTCAGTGTGTCAGCTGCACCACTTGGTGTCATCAGCAAATTTGATGAGGGTTCCCTTGATCCCTTTGTCTCTGTCATTAATGAAGTTATTAAATATTATTGGTCTATACTGGGACCCCTGAGGGACACTACTTGCCACTGATGTCCACTGTGTTATCCATCTACCAGTCCACTTACCAATTCCATCTCTCTCCAATTTAGAGATAAGGATGTTGTAGGGGACCATGTCATAGGCTTTACAGAAGCCTTTACACTTATCTTTAGAGAGGATAAATGACATCTGTAGCCCTTCCCCTTCCCAATGATGAAGTCAGTCTAACATAGAAGGCTGCTGGGCTGTTCAGGCAGGAGCTTGCCCTTGGTGAAGCCAAGCATGCTGGCTGTGTTGAATCACCTTGCTGTTCTCCATGTGCTTTAGCACAGCTACTAGGAGGAACTGTTCCATGATCTTCCCAGGCACAGAGGTGAGGTGGACAAGTTAGTAGTTCCCAGAGTCCTCCTTTCTGCCTTTTTAAAGATGAGGGCAAATTTTTCCTTTTTTCCAGTCACCTGGGACTTTACCTGACTGCTATGGCTTACCAAAATACGTGCATGTATGAAAGTACATGTAAGACTATATATATGTTTATTTTTTGTACTTACAAGTATTTGTACAATTACATAAAAAATGAGAACATGGTCTATAATCATACAGATTACTGTGATTCTAAGTTAAATTATGAAACAAAGAATCAACCAAATAACCTAATAATGAAATAATTGCTATATGACACGAGACAATAACATGAAAAAATAAAAATATAAAAATAAGTTCTGCATCATTTATTTTAACTGAAGAAACACTGGATTTTCATTGTTTGGTATTTGTATGTTAAAATACCATTGTATTTCTGGTAGATATTTAAGTTATTACTTGTCTTGCTCCAGGCATCATTGCAAGCAAAAAGTAATACCTTTTTTCTTTTCCTGTGAACTCAATGTATTGTACTCATGCTTATACATGCTGTGCAGCATGCCAATCAAATATGTTTTTCTACTTATATCAGTTTCTTATTTCTGCATAAATACTCACTATCTCTTTTCCTTTCATTTACAGCATCTTCAACTGCCAAAAGCTGCAGTGAGTGAGAGAAATCACTTTGTATTCTAGCTTTTTCTCCAATGTGTACATTATAGCAAATCTACTCTCACTTTCTAAAGAAGCAGATGCCTGTAAACCATCTCTGCTATAATTTTAAATAAAATGTTGGAACTTCAGGCCATGGAGACAGGAATTTATCCCCAATGTGTAATTATTAGCTTGATGAGATAGCTCCTGGTACACTTAGAGGCATATGAATGCCTAATGCTGTTGTGCATAACAATATGACAAAGAGACTAGTATAAGCATATAGATATACCTTCATAACTAGAATGAACAGTAAAATATAAATAAATTCTAAATTTTTTGCATAAATCATATAAATTTGGATGCATGCAACATGGCACTGAGCATTAAAATTTCTAAAGTTAATTTTAAAAACTGACACAGCCAACCTCACATGATAAAATCTGGATAAATTTAATATAACACAAAAAATGCTGAAAACAGATACAGATTAAGATAAGATAATCCATTCTGCACCAGACCTGGTTCCTTGGAGTCATTGTACTTTGTTGTGGGGCAACAAGGGGGGAAGAAAATTTCATGATAAAATCAGTGCTACTGACTACTGTTCCCTAGTTAAAACATGATCACAGATACAAAAGCCTATAGAATAAATAATGTTGAATATCAGCAAATATATCAAGCTCCGAGATTCTATAGACTCTCAGTAAAATTCAGTAAGGTAATGTTTTACATATTGTCTTTAGGGTGCAAAATTCTATCTCAGTTTCAGTCCTCAGTTGTACTTAAAACTGGTTCATGGCACTTTGGCTGCACCATTGATGAAATGAATACTTGACTATCTCCTCCTCAGCATGCTAAGCAGTCCTAAGTTACCTCTCTTGCCTAGATTTCAAGCACGTCTTTCCCCTCCCAAATAATAACAATTAAATATATCACATTACTGCTGTTATATGTATAAGTAGCATGAAAACACTAGTCTTTATTAAATAATTATGTAGCAGAAATTAAGAAACATGTGGTACGTTTGTGCTATTACATATAATGTGATCAGAACCATTCCCTGGCACAGGAAAACAGTCCTGTACTCTACTTCTCTGGCCAGAAGCACACCTTTCAGCTGCTCTTCCTACACACACAATGAATTCATCTGGTATCAGGAATATAAGCCTGACAATGTTCACTTCTTCCCTGATACTGTGACGAGAAAGGAAGGGAGGACATCATGGAACTGCTCCTGCACAAAATAAGAGTGACTACATGGACCACTGAGCATAACCCCTGATACTGAGACACCAAATCTTCCCCTATTTCCATATATTTAGAAATCTCAATATTAAAAGTAAAAGTGTTTGCTAGTCTTCATTATTCTTGATTTATAAGACTCTGCTCCAGACTCTTTCTGCTCAAATGGCTATGAATTTTCTTTTATTATAAATATATTAATGATCAACATATATCATTTGTTACTTATAACTGTATCACTAGCACCCTTTAATTTGAAAACTATTTTTACCTTTCCCAGAGTATACAATTTCTGGAATTTTTTTCAGAGACTCTCAAATATTGCAATATATTATGACCAGTATTTTATTATTTCAGAGGTTCTTCCTTGCACTCATGTCCTAAGTTTATTTACTAGAACAGCAGAATTATATGTTTGAGTCCAAATGAAGCCTTTCCAAGAAGCTGCATGCAACTCTAAAACTTTTTCCCATACAGGGAGGAAACACCATACTGAATGTAATAATGAGAACCCTTTTTTCTTTTTTTTTATGGTTCCATAATAAGTCACCTTGTATTAATATTCCACTAGGCAGAAGATCATGCTCATCTTACTATTTTTTCTCTACAATAATCATTGTTAAACCCCCTGGGAGACATTAGGATTTATGCACATTCCCAAACACTTTTATCCAAGTAGACTTTCTGACTAGCACTGAACAAGCACTTCTGTTTTGACTAAAATACCAATTCTCTACCTGGCCTGCAGAGCCTCTCTGGTCACACTCAGTTTTGGTGATACCCTCAGGAACTAAACACTTAATTCTAGCCCCAGTACCTGAGGAGAATGGCTCCTTTAGGTAGTAAATGAAGAAGAAGAGAGTAATAGTGAAAAGCAATAGAGACAAATACAAACCAAAAACATTTTCAGAAAAAAAAGACTGAATTGAGTTTCATTTATTTAGAAAGGAGCAAACTTGAAGATATGCAATAGCAATGCTATATGCTAAGGGTTGTCACAAAAATGAATGTACTCCATATCTATGAGGTATAAAACCAAAAGAAATGAGCTAAAATTTAAGAAAAATTAGCTGTATGGCAGGGGATAATATGTAATATGAGTGACTAAATTCTATTAAAAATTTAAGTAAAATGAAATGAGCTGTAGGGCAGCAGAAGCACTGTAATATGAGTGACTGAATACCATTAAAAACAAGCAAGACAAGCATCTACCAGTTTCATTTTCTATGTTTAGAAGCAGTAAGCTGGGGCAGATAAATTTGTGAGGTGTACCCATTAATTATTTTCTATTTGCTTATGATTCTGCAGGCAATCATGCCTTCTGCTCTATTAAGACTTAGTGCACAAGACTTATAAAGACATTAATTTATCTGTATTCAAAGCACTTATCTGAAGATTCTAAAGTCTCTAAGAAAAATTAGATCAATTAATAAATACCATAATAAAACTAAGTATTTAAATGGGTGGATTAGTAATTAAAATGCCTAACAAATTTCAGAAAATGTGGGTAATCACTGCATAAAAAAAAAGAAAGCAAATAGTGGTTTATAACCTGGGCCTAGATTACTTATTCGTTGCTATTCAAGTGTCGCTTTCCAGAGAACAAGAATGGTCCATTCCAAAGGACAAAGTATCAAGCAGGAAAGGCAGAATCTGTGCATGGATAACATGGAGCTGTTGACAGAAGTGAGACATGAAAAGTCCATAGTGGTTGGAAGCAGGGACAGGCTACATGGAAGGGATACAGACACTGCCTAATGAAGGCAAAGACGGTGAAGGGTAACATGAAAGATTTCTTTAGGGAATCGTGAGGAGAAAGAAGTTTAAGAGCTCAGTGGGACAAGGGACCTGGTGACAAAGATAGTGGAAAAGGCCTTTTACAAAATGCCTTATTCTTAAACTTTATGATTCAAACTTTCTGAATATATTCACTAAAGTAAAAAGAACCTTCGAATCATCAAATAAAGTTACAGAAAGTGTTCTGTAACTTTATTTGATGATTCAAAGGCTCTTTTTTCTTTAGTGAATATATTTTAAAAAATAGGCTGATATCAAAATAATCAGTAAGAAAATTAATATTAGAACTAAAATAAACCATGGCAGTAGATTTCTAAATTAGAGAAAGATAACAAAATTATCTGTGGTGTAAGATTTTATATACAACCATGGAAAAATACAGATTTTTATGCAAGAAATCTTCTAATGCAACCTTCTCCCCAGATCAACACTAATGTTCTAGTTAAAGCAGTTTGCACAGGGCTTTTAGGAGTCAAGTTTTGGAAATCACTAAGGATGAACATACCACAGCTTCCCTATGGTACCCATTCCAGGGCTGAGTAATTTTCAAGGTGAAGACTTTTTTCTTCAGTACCTGGAATTTTCTTTGTTGCAGATTGTCACCAGCTGCAGTCCAAAACCTGGTGAATTTCCATCACAACCATGGTGCACTGCTGCCTTACATTAAACTCATTTTCAACCAGAACACCTGGGCCCCTTTTTTTTTCCTGAAGATATGCTTTGCAGCCAGTTGTTACCAGCATATGTGAATACAGGAGGAGTTTTCTTTGCTGAACTTGGAAGCATATGATACATTAATTCCTCACTGATTTCAAAATGCTTGGATGTCACCTAGGAAATTGGAAGCCAAAATGACAGGAAATAATATCAGGCAAAAATGCTATAAAATGTAGCTAAACAAGCAACACATCTTGAATGTTGATCATCAGATTTGAAACTTTGTATCAAAATGAGAAAGCATAATTTTTTTTCACGTTAATAGCACTCATATGGTTCAAATAGAGAGTCCTTTTCCTGCAGGGCTGGTAAGATGCAGTAGCATGTGCAAGCTGAGTAAATTGCACCAGCATTTTTCTCAATTAGCAAATTAAATTATATTAAAAGAACTGGCGGACTGCCTTTAGAATATTTTTTCTAACTTGGCTTTTTCTCTTTGTAAATGTTTTTGGTGTAATGCTATGTTGTTATGTGCCAACACAGTAGTTCCCTCAATCCTCAATAAGCAGACATATGTTGGCACTTATCCATCTCTAATTTTGTCAGAGTACTTCATTTTCTCTCACAGTGTTCTTCCTGGCACAGATACTTGCCAGCAACTGACAAAAAAACAACTGGAAATGAGAAAAAAAAATTACTTTCAGGGGCAATCCCTGACAGCAGCACTACTTGAATATGATCCTTGCCAAGATTTTCTCCTCTGCCTGCAGACATCTACATGAAAAACCTGTTGGTTTTGTTGCTGCTGCCATTAATTTCAGGGTCCTAGTTGTCCTTTAAAGAGTATCAAATTAAACCAACTTTTTTGTATTAAAGTAGTTAGAAAGCAGCAACATTGCTGCAATCAAAATTGTCCTGATTCAATTTCCAAAATTTTGTGCAGGTATGCACAGAGGTTTTTGTAAAAATCACAGTTACAGAAAAGCACCTACTTTGAAAAGACAAAGGATCCATTTATATTGCTTAGGAGAAATCAAATTCACTAATGTCTATTAAATAAAAAATTACTAGAGTGTCCTGGAGACCTGCTCTGTCTTGTCCAACTCTCTCGGCTTTTCCTTCTATAAAAAAGAATCCAATCTCTTCCTCAGTTTTGTGGCCCTTTGCTGAACTCATTCCACATCCCTGTCATACCAGAAAGCCACACATGGATGCAGCACTCCAGGTGTATCTCACAGGTGCTGCTGGCATCTCTCTGCCTGATGCATTCCATGGCACTGTAGGCCCCCTTTGCCACAAGGATACCCTGCTGGCTCATTGTGAACTTTTCTTCCACAGCTTCTCTGCAAAGCTGCTTTGCCCAGTTATGCCTCAGCCTGTAATGGTGTGTCTGCTTATTTCTCACCTGAGTCACTTACATTTTCTTCAGCCTCACTGAGAAGTTACTAATATTTCTTTATACTAGGAATGGTATATTCTGAAATCATTTTTCTTAGACACTTTTATAGTGTCTGATAACCTGAAAAATTCACCTTAAGATGTGAGGCACTGGCAGTTGTTTGAACTATAGGTTTTGTACTTGTCAAGAGTTTTTCAAAAGAGCTATGTTATTTTGGGGAATAAATGTTTGGATAAACATGATATTCAAGGCATATTTTGTGTTGATAAAAATAATCCACACAGAGTCTGGAGCTAAAAACCAAAACCAGATAAACTAATTTTCAGTGGAAAGGAGGATTATAATTTAATGGTTTGCAAAATCTATAGTTTATCATTGTGACTTTCTTGCCAAGGAAATCTGGCCTATAATTATCAAAATTAAATTATTTTACTTGTACCACTAGGAGAATCTCATGTGACAAGAAGGGAATGATACTATCTAGTGTGCTCTTGAATACCTATGAATTCAAGTTTGTACACTGTAGGGCATTTTTAATGCAAATTGCAATATCTCAAGAATTTCCTTTAGAAAGTATCATAATAATACTTACAACCAGCTGCCTACATGTTACTTATAATGTAGTTCTCTACAAGTCTGTTAACAATCTTCTAGCATATTTCAGGGTAGTTCTCCTATTCTATAAAAAAGCCAACCATCACTACCTATAAAAAAAGGCTTATTTTGTTACAACTCTGGAAGTGTCCTCCAAAACTGGTACTGGCACCCTACTACACCGAGGGAGAGAAGGAGGGAGGGGTTTGATAAAAAAATCAGATAGCTGAATGAAAGTATTGAGAACCAAAGATGTCAGATGTGTAAACAGCCTATATATTAACAAATATTTCAAATCACTACTTCCTGCACAGCAGGAATTTTCCAACACTCAACTCCCCATTAGAATTGCAAGTAAAGTTCAATAGTGTTAAAACTGTTACACAAAATAGTTAAATGATTTGCTAAATTAGTTACTAGAGATCTTCCTCCTTTACTCACATTTTTCAAGAAAAACTTTGAGAACATCATATGTGTGTTTACATTAAAATTAATATGTGAGTGCTATAATTATATAATGATGTCATATACTATTCTGCTTTTCATTTGCATCTCAATATAGGATAAAAAAACAAGTATGAGAGCTCTATGAGACACATATGTTATGCTCTGATAATCCAATAAATGTTATAAATATTGCCAGCTAATATCCTTGAAATTAGCCTTAGTCTAAAAAACTCTTGGTTTATTTATTTATCCCTGGTCCAGGCTTTATCCTCTTGAAAACTTTGAGAGGCTTCTGTTTTCTTTTGCATTCAGAGCTCATGGGAATATAGTGTAGATTGCACAGTAAAATTTTACCTAGATTTATCAGGTCATTTCCGTATTTAAATGATAATGGTTTTGAGCTAAAAGTTTTGGACACTTACTTCTTAACAGATATGAAAAACTTTAATTAATATAAAAATGCTGAAGATATCATTTGAAGCAAATGTTCCCAGAAGCATGTAATTTGTAAAGTCCCAAAAAGTTCCTCTCTGTGGGTGTCATTATTTTCATGCATATTTTATCCAAATTTTGTTGATTACAGATCAGACTCCTGAAACACTTCAAGGTACAGTTACTTGAATTCCCTCTTTTCTCTCAGAAGTATTATTATAATAGAACACACCTCTAGCAGTAGTCTTCTTACTAATACAGGAGGGGCTTTACATGTAAAAGTAGACTAGAGTCTTTACAGAAAACTGACAGATAAAGTAAGGATATTTCACATGAGACATTATGAAAAATTAATTTAAAACTTTCATCTAATAATCTAGAGTAGTCAATGTTTTTCAAGGATGGGCAATTTTTTTGTTTTATATTTTAAGTGTTCAGGCGGGAGACAAACAACATTATTTATCTCTTAGAAAAGATTGTCATTTTCTATCTCTACTGCACATCAGTCTGAACTCAGAAGTCTTTCTCTTTTGTTAATAGTGCACAGCTTTAGAATATGTACATGTTGTCTTAGAAACTAATTTAATAACAGAAAATGGAGGATCATAATTCATAGCTATAAATACACATCTTTAAAAAAAAAAAAAATACAGGGTAATGCAAGTTAAATCTGCAATTTCCAGTTTGCAATAAGTAAATCATGAAAGCAAAGTTAATGTATTTTTCTTTAATATCTTTTTTCTTAATACTGAGTCAGTTCCTCAGAGTCACTATCTGAACATTTGCTCTTTTTTGTTATTAAAATAGTAACAGCCCTGTGCCAACTCATTTATTTAAAAGATAGATGAAAATGTTCATATTTAAGCACTGTATAACCAAAGCTTTTCCCTTCCTACTTTGGGTAAAGTAAGCAGTACAGCTAACTAGAACAATCACTTAGGCGCAACATTTTCCTTTGGGTACTAGTTTTGTTTTGGAAAAGTGTGAGTAAAACACTGGACTTTCAAACAAAATATTTAAGGACTTTGGGAGGTGAAATATAACAAATAATTTTGTACATATTAAGCGAAACCACCAAGGCAGGAAGGTAATTCCACAGTTAGAAGAATGTGGAAACTTTACTCTGCTGAAGGTCATGTCATCAGTACATTTACTGAGTAAACTTAAAGACAGGGGAGCTCATTAGGATCCTTCCTTCAATAGAACCAAGGAAAAAAAGTAACAGAAAAACATAAAATAAAAAGAGATTAAAAGGTGGAAAATCTAAAATTTTTATGGAAGTGTAAGATAATGTTTAATATTAAGGAAAAGAAATCATAAATTTCATTTTGAAACTTCTGGGCAGATTTCTTACTGAAATATTACATTATCAGATACAAATACTTTCTGACTTTTTTATCAAAAGCTTTCAAATTTCCCCATGAATGTAAAAACATTAGAAGGAGCAGCCAACATGTGGTTCCTGAAAACAGGTATAAGAATCATAGAATATTTTAGGTTGGAAAAGACCTTTTAGATCAAGTCCAACTGCTAACTCAGCACTGCCACACACACCACTAAACCACCTCAAGTTCCACAACTACACATTTTTTAAGTATCTCCAGGGTTGGTGACTCAACAACTTCTCTGGCCAACCTGT
>WBNO01015209.1:0-50750 GCA_013400575.1 Peucedramus taeniatus | reverse complement strand
AGAGAGAAATGCAGGAAAAGCCACTATTGGAAGATTCCTCTCAGTGTCCCTCCTTGGTTTAGATCAATCCCACTATGGAAGAGTAATTTGAATTTCAGCTTCCCACTCCAAGCCTTTCATTTCTAAAGCTGAACTTTCACTCATCATCAAGCCATGCCCCTTCAACTACCCAGCTGCAAATACCTGAGTAACCTTTTAGTCCTGGACAGATACATGGGTTTGTGTTCCAAAACCAGAATTACAGTTTATTTCATCTGCCTACTTCCATAAAAGACATAAAAAGCTGTTTTCAATGACAAACAGAGGTTTCAGTGAACCTCTGCACCAAGAACTATCCCATTTGTAGCCTGTAACAAATATTGATACTTTGGGTGCAATATTTCCTGACAACATAGAGACAGAATTCTACAGTATAGCAAGCAAATCAAGGTCAGAATCTTAAACAGAGGTTCAGATTCCCCAAGAGGTTCCACATCATCATTGCTAACATTTTAGTGATGACTGATGTGACAAATTTATCAAATCTTATAACCAGGATAAATCTCTAAGAAAATTGTAGATAGGCTAACAAGCACTGGAGGAAAAGACAAAGAGAATGGTTTGCCTTTATTTTTAGGCTGCTAATCACATCTCTCATTACCTGTATCCTTCAGATCTATCCTCTTCCAGGAACAGTTCCAGGAAAGGACAGAGTACCCTCACAGGCTAATATCTTTCCTGTATTGATCTGGAAAGCACTTAGCAGAGCAGGTGGCACACACTCAGGAACTGCAGCTTTTCTGAGCTGAGAATTTCTACTGTAATACTTCAAAACAAATTACATCTTTTATTTCAGACAACAGCCCTTAAGAAGACACAACATAATACATTAGGGGGGCCCTCTCTATCCAAACTTCTACATGAGAAGGCTGGTGTTTAGTGCTTTCCTCTCATTGTAACAGGGCAAACACTCACTGAAATCCTCCCCCTGCGCTGCTCAGGGATGGCACCAGCACCCTCTGCTGTCACACAGAACCAAGTCACAGGAATTCAGAGAGCTTCCTGCATCCTCCACTACAGATTCTGAGCCACAAACCCCACAGTGACATTGGGCACTGTGTCAGTGACTGTGTCTAGACAAAATCACCCAAAATGAGTTTATTATATTAGTTATTTTTACTCACTAAACATCTAAAAACTACACTAGAACAACAAGAAATCAAAACCATGCTAATAGAGTTACCAACTTCTGTAAATGCAACAATAAATCACTGATCTTTCAACATTTGTCTTATAATTCCATCTTTTAACTTCCTGTGATTACATGAGACTCAGTTTTGATGTTTTCTTTACATGCTTTTTGTTCTTAGTTGCAGAGAGACTTGAAAACATTAACTGCAGAAATCCAGAACACAAGTGAATTTCAAGTATACATCACATGATTCTCCAGTGTTTTCCTTCTTTGTTAAAGCACTCAAAAAATCTCCTAGAGCAGCTTCTTTGAACACATGGAAACAAGTATTTTCAAGGCTTCCTATGACCACAAGTGCCTGCCCTCAAATCAACCCTGAACAGAAGGAGCAATAACTCCAGAGCAACAGGAAAGCCATCAGCTCTCTCAAGATGTTCTAAACTTAGATTTAGAAAAGTTCCTTGGTCTGACCAGCTGTGTTCATCAGTCTTAAATCACACAAAATGACACAAAACAAAATCTATAAAGTTTATCCATGTACAGAGTCAATATTGACCAAAGACCTCTTTTTATTTCTTCCTGAATGAATGAGGGCTTCTTTTCCCAGAAATTATATCATCATCACTGGCAACAGCATTTAATAGTAAACCAAATATGGGAGTGGAATACAAAAGGGGTTCCTTCAAGACAAGGATTACAAAAACATATATACATACCAAACATAAAAGACGGGAACAATATTAAGATCAAAAGGAAAGACAGGGAGAGAGAGATTATAGTATCCATTGCAGTACTTTGGGTGAAGAATCACAATCCACATTAACAGAATGAAAAGAGAGTTTGCTAAATATAGAAAGGCCTGTATTTTACAGGGTCAGTAAACTTGTGGTGGGATGACAGCTGTACAAAACTCCAGGAGTCAAAGATCAGTAAATTCTTTTACATTACACTCTAAAGTTTCAGAGGAATACAAATGTTTCAGTTGTTTGTAAGGAAAGATATGCTTCCTAAAGCAGAGAAAAAGAAGTTACAAAACAGGCATTGGTTACCAAGCCACTCCTTGTTTCCTTACTGAGTGAAACTCCTACTCTTTCTGGTGTTAGTCCAGAATAAATAGTATCTATAGATTCTGAGCCTTCTTGGGCAAGTAAGTTTCCACCTATATAAAAAAAAATCACAGTCTAGCTCCTAGTTAATACTGTTTTCAAATTGCAAAAACTACATATTAAATTCAGGCCAAAACTGGAAGATTAAAGTCTTGCTTGAGCTGATCTGAAACCAATTTTCTTTGGTTTGCAGTTAATCCTATCAATAGATAATATTTTCCTTTAAAAATTCCGACCAACTTTCCAGCTAAAAACAGTCAATCACCTTCAAATTTTGCACTGACTGTAAACAAAAAACTACATAAACGTGCAATTCTGCAAGAACTGGAAGCACCAGTAAGTGCCACTGTCTCTTAAGCAACCAACATAATTTCACAAAGCTTATTTTTCAAATGTCTGCATCCTTCAAAGTCAATAGCAAACCTTTTGTGAGTTTGAGTGACTGCAAGGCCGGGCCCTGAGAGAATAATCCTGCTCCAGCTGCACATTCTCAGACTGATGTTGAGCTAATGGTTAAAGACTGATGGGAAAAGAAGGAAAGCAGATGCCCCTTTTATGACTAACATTACATACAATTGACTAAATATACATCCTTATGAACAGGAGGGTGGCATTTCTTGAAAAGAAGATTCCACTTTCTAAGGAGCAAGTTCTCCCCACAACACACTCTTTAAGAGAGACAATTGGCTGAGGAATCTCACCCAAAAAAATCACTATTTGCCATAATTAAAGAAAGGAAGGATTTTTTTTAGTAGAATGTTTGATTTACCCAGACTTGTAAAGGTATAACTAAAAGCAGACACGTGCTACAGTGTGGTGGTTTTCCAGTGCATGGGAGAGAATGGGGGTGCAGCTCTGGGCCATACTGGGGGCATCTGTGAGCAAAGCACAAGAGGAACAGCACTGAGACTTCACACAAAAGCCAGAACCACTCCAGCTCTGATGTGTTTAGATCTTACAGCTATCACAAAACAGATCCATGAACAATCTGAAGCAGAGTCAGGCTGCCCATTGTAGAGCTCCAGAGAAAGAAGTGTGGTGACATCAGTGTCCATGACTCACGGTGCGTCAGTGCCCAGCATTGTGTCTATTTTAAAGCACACGTTCATTTCTTAGCTCAAAGCCAAGCCCTACAAAATACTGTACAGTCTTTTTTAAAATAACAAGTTTCTTTAAAAGAAACTTTAAAAACATGTTTTGCTAGAGAAACATTTCAAAAGCCTGAAGCATGTCTTTTCAGAACATCACCATCAGATGTGTAAGAATATAAAAACAAACCAAATTTTCCTAGGGTCTGGTAGTAGGAAATGCTCAGCTTCCTATTACATCAGATTAAGCCCACAGTGGCATTTCTTCATTATGTCTTTATATACAACAGTCTGGTCAAAAGTTTTAAGGCTCTTATTTCTCAGAAGAAAAAAAATGGTCACAGTAAAGAAGGGATTAAGTGGAGTTAACACAGCTATTGGCAATGCAAAGAAGGATGGTCCTGTCATTTGCTATTGTACGATCTGGGGCATTTCACTCCATGCTTTGGCTTTCTTCTTGGCCAGGGACAGCCAGGGTGGTTCAGCAGGACTGCAGGGTGTCATTGGCAGGTTAGAGGAGTGCCTTGCTTCCTTTTCAACAGCAGGAACCACAGATGCTTCCTGAGAAATTAGTCCAACTTTACCTGCCCATGAGAAGATATACATCACTCATCAGAAGTCTAGAGAGTTAAAAAATCAATTTCTGACAATAATGTTTTCTTCTCTCAAAATAAACTGTTTTACAGCCCAAAAGGCTTGTGACTCACCAATAAGGCAAAGGAATAATTAATTGGCTATTGCTGGCACTCTCTGGTGCAGCTACAGCAATGGTGAGGAGCAGCTATTGCAACAGGAAAATTGATACTAAACAGTGAGTAATGTGCCCACAAAAAAATTGTCTACTCAGTCCTAACAGCAAGTATCTAAGCCCAAATAAATGAAGGATATTTTTCAAAATTCTTCAAGCATGTGAAGACTATAGCCACAGTTATTTGTCTAATTCATATTCTTTGTTAATTAATCTCTTAATTTTTCAAACATTTGATTTCTATTAAAGTGCACAGCAAGGAGTTCCACAGGCTAATTCTACTCTGTGAGAGCAAGAAAATCTAGGAATAAGACTTATGAGTATGCAGGAACACAGAAACAAAATAGCTGCAGGATAAGGATTACCCCAGGCTTGCTGTGGCGTTAAAAGTTTATGTTTTCCAATACTGAGAAGACTTAAAGATTTTTTTTAGTCTTCTGTGCCAACACAAATATTGCTCCAGCAATATTCCTAAATGCTAGGTAGGAATCAAGCCACTGCTTTATGTACTTCCACTTGGAAGCTATGATGGTAGGATTCTGATGGCACCAGGTGTTCCTCCTGATGCAGCCTAACAGACTCATAACCTGACCTGTCACACTCACAAAGGATGTAGAAACACAGATAATGCTTCTTTGATGGTATTGAGTTCCTATTTATAAAAGGTCTGCTCCATTCACATTGTCTGAAATTTTTCAAAATTAATATCTAAGCCATGTTAAATAAAAGAAGCTTGATCTTGCTTGCACTGAAATCACTGGAAAATATCCATCAGCTCCATTAGTCACACTCCATGAGCAGAGCTAAAATAGTTCCCTATTTTCACTCAGGAGGTCTCTGGTCTTTTAAAAGTTCAGGCTGGTTGGTAGTTCTTGCAGGAGGCAAACTATGAACACTGGAGGTAGGGTACTGTCCATTAAACAGGCTGCAGCTCTACATACACAAGAAATTTTCAGGAGTATCTAAGACAAGGTAGTTACTCAAATTTTGATTTTGAAAAGCATTTCCCCATTTTGGGAGAGAACCTCCTTTGTAATAAGCACAACAATCCAAATAAGTACCTCCTTTGGATATTAACTCTAAATCCTTTACACCACCAGCACTTTTAACTAGACAAAGTCCTGGTTGGGCTAATGGAAACCAAATCAGGGAAGAGAAGAGTTTACATTTGGGATAACAAATTTCCTACTCATGTGTAGATAGTGCTGAACATTTCCTAAACTATAGGGCCTGGCTTTCTGAGCAGCAGAAGAGCAGTGTTTTCCTTAAACATGAGCACTAGTCAGAGCTTTTTGTGATGCTCAAGTTGTGGAACATCAGAATATGCCTATAAATGCCACCTCTGGAGGTGAGGAAACAGTCACTGGATGTCAGGAAACTAGGCCAGTTCTGGGGAAGAGGTAACACACAAAATCTTGTAATTCTGCTCTAAGTCCCACAAAGACTGCAAGTTCTAGTAAACAAGTAGCAGAGCAATTTGTGAAATTCTGAATTTTGACCAAAGGCTGCTGGGCTTCCAAGGTTAGGATGATGCAATATACAGAAATCCAGTCAGCCTCTCAAAGGAAGAGCTCATCTGAGCAAAAATCTTGGCCTGTTTATGATTCATCTATCACTTTGCACCTAAAACCATAAGACAAGCAGAATCCTTTTTAAAAGGTGTGGTATTTTAATCACACATACACACACACAAAATTAGCTGCAACCAACCAGATCTTCTATGTTGGTGCAAACACCCTGAGCCAGTCACCTGCATGGTAAGGGAGAGAGCTAATTTTGTAGAAGCTGTAGGTTCAGAAATGGTTAGCAGCTCTAGCAGTAACTACTACAGGGAGCAGCACAGAGGTAGTGCCAAATATCTCCAGTCAACAGCTCTGGGTGCTGCTGGATTACACAGGGAGAGAAAGGGGCCAAATGCATGGGCTCTCCCTAGACAGCATCTCCCACTGTGTCAGCTACAGGAATCTGCAGTGGAAAAGCCACAGGTCTGGCACAGTGGTGCATTTCTTACCTACTTAGGCAGCATCTGCAATCAATAGCTTTCAGCTAGCACAGTATGCTTTCACAGCTGAAAGACTGGCTCATCTGTATCTCACTGGAGACTGTGCTGAGGTTGGCACCACACTGAGTTAAGAGGAGGGAGAAGCTGCAGCCCAGCAAAAGCCTTGGAAGAGGTAATGTGAGTCACCAAGTGAGTCACACTCTTCCCCTGCATCTTTAATATAGAGAAACATAGCTAAGTGTTCAGGAGAGAGGCCATCCAGCCTCTGTGTTCACCTGAGGGGGAAACTGACTCTACATAAATCATTCTTGATACATGTTTATCTATTCAACACATCCAGCCATGGAAACTGCACACTCTCCATATACAAGCCACGCTCTTCTGCACCTCACTGCTCTTATTGTTAGAAAGTATTTCCTAACATCTAAGCTAAACATCCCCTGGTGCATTTTAAGTTCATGCTGGCCATAAAAACTAGTCTTGTCCTCTGCAGAAAATTTAGTTGTTTTTTCTAGACTAAACAACTCCACTCCTATCAGCATTTCCTGGCTGACTGGAGATCTAGAAGACCTGACCTTTTTTGCTGCTCTCTTCTGGACACTCTCCAACTTCAACTTCTATTCTTTAGTACTGATCTTGGCCAGTAATAAATCCCCAGACTGTTTATATGCCATTTCATGAAACGGCAGTGGAGATAAGAGTTCCTCACTTGCTTTCTCTGCTGAGCAAACAAGCCATTATGTTGACTTATACAAAAAACATGGTCTGAATAGGCCTTATATAAAGCATGCTGATAATAAAAATGGTGTCTGTCTTCCCCCATCCCCTGCCACCCACTTCAACTTACTGGTTCAAGCTGTAGCCACTATGTAAAGAAGAATACCTGCTGCTATGTTAAGAAAAAGAATACCTGCTGCTGCAGACACACCAGTCCTCGTTTGTGTTTTCTTGTCCTGAGAGCTGGGAGGCTTGTTCTTCTTCAGAGTGTCCTCACTAGCACACATCTCTGCCTGCAGCATGAGGAGAGAAGAAAAGAATGCAACTGACTGCCAGCCATGGGCACTCCTAAAGCCCACCCTGGCAACCTCTCAGACCTGCCCATGGAAACACAGCAAAAGCCAGGCAAGGGTGGTTGGGAACATCCTGTAGGAGGGAGGAGAAGGCAGTGAGGAAGCTAAGGCAACTCAAATCAGCTACATAAATATGCTCTGGGCAATAAGAAAGCCCTGGAAAGGTTCAGGTTTGAGCAGTGCAAAGGAACATATGGAAAAATCCAGCTGTGAAACTGATCCCTGTGACAGTGCAATCACAGCATTTGCTCACTTGCATCACTTGTCTGTCTCAGTGTTTTAGAGGCCAGGCCTGCAAAGCTCTCTTTGAGCAGTGCTCCCAACACACCTCCCATGAAGACAATATTGAACAGTTTGCCAAAGCACCCAGGTGACCTGGGGCAGGATTCACACCCCTGTAACATCACTTGGTACTTTACCTCCCCTTGATCCACTTTGGTCAAAGCTTTGTCCTCATCTTTATGTTCTTTGGCAAGAGGATGGTCCTGGAAACCCTTCTGTTTTAGCTTTGCCATGGAGACCCAGGCTGGTTCAGAGGAAGCAGTTTCCAAACATGGAGAGACTTTTTCTACAAAAGAAGCATTTTTGAAGTAAAGAAGGGATTTAGGTCAAGTCAGCCTAAAGCTAGTGCTTCACATTTTAAATCCTTCAGCATCTGTAATACCCTTTGAACACGGTAGAGGTAAAATTACCTTCCCTGATGATTTTGTCTTTGGCAATAACCGTTTTTTCTGTTTATTCTCCAGTTTTTGACCCAGCTGTACTTCTGTCTAAGTCAATGGCAGATGTCCCACTGAGGTCATTGTGAACTGGATTTTGCCTTCGAAACAACATCTTTCCATTGCAGATTAAATGAGTACTACAGTAAGGATTTTTTTTTTCACGTAGGCAGTAAAGTACAGGCTTCCTCGTCACTTTTAAAATATTTTAAATTAAATAATTGTTAAAAAAAATAATCTTACCTAATGCAACTCCTAGTTAAGGTTTGAGCAGCTGCAGTCTGAATTTTTAAGTAAAACCACATCAAGTTTTAAAAAGCTGTGTTAAAACTCCAACTATATGTACAAATACCTCATACCAGAAATGTTTCAAAGGCACTTAAGCTATTATTCTGTTGCTGTTCTTGGTGGAACACACCCTTCATTAAGATAAGCCAAGAATTTTCTTGACTGGCCAAATCATCAAGTCACAATTAAATTATAGTGATGATGAACTCAAGGCTGAATTTGGTTCTTAGCCAAGAGGATTTAATTTTTTTTTTGTGCCACTCTGCCAAAGCTCTTTATATGACCACTGTTTTCTACAATGTTTGGATACAAATACAACATAAATACCTGAAGGTTTATAACTATTTTGTTTCTTTGCTACTTCTTCTGATCTTGCCTTTGCAGGATTTTTGTCTTCTAGGAGATCTGGTTTTTGAACAACTGATTTTGTGTTGACAGGAAGTCTTGGAGGTGGCTTCCCAGTGCCCATCAGTTTCTGATCCTCCTTGACTGAAGCAGAAGAAACAATTGGAGCAGCTGTGGGGATCAGCTTTGGAGGCTCTACCCGGCTTTCATTCTGGTATTTTAGTAAAGATGATGTTCTTCTTAGTCTGACCCCAAATGGGCTCTCCAAGTTTTGTGTTTCATGGTCAGCCCACTCCATAAAAGAACTCAAATGCAGATCTCTGTCCTTACAATCTCGATCAAATCTATCTGAGTTGGTTTTTGCTGATTCCTGCATAACTGCATCAAAACGTGTGGGTTCTTTTGTCATTCCTTCAAAGAACTCTGGTCTTATAGGGGATGTTGGAGAACTTCTGGAATAGGAATCTTCCTTTGAATTTGAACCCCCTGAGAGAGATCTTTGCCATGCTGGTGCAATGGTAAATCTGACAGGTTTAGCAGAAGCAGTCTTCAGTGGATTTTTTACATTTTCATCTGATGATTGAGTGCCTTCTGCTGTTTTTCTGTGAGAAGCTGTACTGCTTACCTGGTACTCCTTATTGTCAGCATCAGAAGATATATTACTCTTCAAGCCAGCCAAACTTGAAGAGGCAAGACACCCAATGGAAAGTTTTTCAGAAATGCATGATGTGTTGGCCTGTTGACTCCCTTGGTTACCCTTTGAAACAGGAACCATTTCTGCTTTAAAACATACTTCCAATTTACTGCAAGGTACCACACAAACTGCTTCTGAGACAGATGCAGCAGAGTCTATTTTTTTTCCTACATTGTCCTTGGATAACTGAAATTCCATAATTTCACAAGTTTCTTTGTCATCTTTTGCTACTGAACTCTTTTCAGACCTCAAATCAGCCACTGTCTTGATGTCAGAACAAGACTCTGAGTCAGCTACTGCAGCCTGTGGAGTACTCAGTGCAGTATCTGAGACAGCATGGTTGGAATGATTCCCAGTAGCACCAAAGCAGAGTTCTTCTTTGCCAGTTAACAGTGGATCCCCCTTTTCCTGGGCTTTGATGTTTGGATCCACAGAATTTACTGAGGAACTTTGTGCAAGATCTGGCAATAAATCCATGCCCACTCTTCCCACACCACTGCTAAACAAGTCAGCTGCTGGTATGTCTGGAGACACAACAGCTTCTCCTCCAAGCTGTTGCAGTTCTGGAAGTGCAGGTACTTCAGCACTGGCACTTTGAGGATGTACTTTTGATTCTTTAGCAGACTCATCTGCAGAGTACAACACTCTTGCACTGTGGTGCTCTTGCAGGTTCCCTGGAGAAGGCTCAGGCCTCAGAAGAAGTGTGGCTCCTTTACAGTGATGGTCCACACCAGGAAGGCACCCATCCTCTTGCAGCAAAGCACAGGGGTCTTCTACCACAAGTGTGGAATCACAAGAGTCAGAGGCAGCATCAGTGGGAGATTTTACACCTGGTGTCTCCTTAAAACCACCTCCCTTTGCACAGTGTCCCATCTGGGCTGATAATCCTGTATTAAACAGAGGAAAAGGGTGTGCACTTAAAGGTTACAATTCAGACACCATCTGTATGCATTCCAGACAGTGCAGTCCTTTAACAGGAATGCCCCATGTCTGGGCACTGCTGACTGATAAATAAGCTTGTTCAGAGCCTATTTAGAAATGGGCTGTCCAAGCAAGGGACTAATAAAGTTTTAGTTTGAACACACCTGATCCAGGGAGTGACTGAAAGTTGCTGTCTGTTTCAGGTGTGCACATCAGTTGCTGTTTAGCTGTTTCCTGTGCATACCCTTAGTTGTAAGACTACTGGCCAGATTTCCCTAGACATTTCTGCATGTATATGCCTAGAAAAGCCATCTACAATGACTGGGAAAATTCTCTCTGGGTGAGTGGCAAAGGAAGATCCAGTAAACAGAAGCCAATCAAAGGCACCTGACACACACAACATATAATGCTGAGGTTAAGGTTTTTCTGAGTGTCAAGGAACTCAATTTCACATTCATTGAGGTCCAGCCAGCTGTGTAGGACCATGGTGATTTTAGCTCATGTTTTTTTTTAGTGCTGCCCTCAAAGTTCAACACTTCAGCATCACTTTGTTGAGTGCACTTGACTTTTTCCATCACAACAATTCAGCAGCCAGGATTGGTTTTATCTTATAGAACCAAAAGATGCTTAGTTTGGAAGGACTAACAATTCAAACAGGTCCTGCCAGTGTTATGCAGAAGAGTTCAAGCACCCAAAGTAGCAATACCTTTGTCTTCATTATCTTCCCAGTAGCTTTTATGTTTGTCACTCTCAAGTAATTCTGTTGAATTTCCCTTCCTTTCTGGAGTTGCAGGAAGACATGTTTCATTTTCCAGCTGCTCCACCTAAAGAAGTGAAGATGCTTTCATTAAAATATCATGCACAAAAATTGTACTTTATACACATGCATTTCTAGGAATACTCAAATCACAGAAACAAAACCTCCATCCTGTAATTTACCAACACTGTGGGTAATGTACTATTCCAGTTAAGAACTAGATTAGTAAAAATAGACTTAGGCCTCTTTAAAACTGACATCTAGCTTTTCAAACACCAGAAGTGTTTTTACAAATTAAGCATAAGCCACAATTTTTGGCTAAATAATGAAAACCAAAAATTGCATTTTTCTTCAGTTTCCATAATATTGACATTTTTAGAGTCTTCTTTGTTTGGCTGGTTGCTGCAAAAGAGGTGATTTCCCTTCTTCCAATGGAAGAAGTAAAGGAACATGGGTAGGAAAGAAAAAAAGAAATTAAAATATTTAAAATAATAATTAAAAACTCACATTCATTTCCTCCTGCTCAGTGATTCTTTTCCAGGAAACACCCACCTGGAGGGGTGGCTGATGCTTGTTGGTGAAGCCTTTCTGCTTCCGAGGGTTGATGGCAATCCTGTGCCTGGCTGCTGAGGTGTCCAGGCAGCCAAGGGGACTGGCAGGGGTGGTAAAATCAACAGGAAGGAAGCTGCTGCCTCGGGAGATGGGGGTGCCCTGAGTGGCAGAGGATAAAGGGCTGATGGGCCTGGAGGAAGCTCCAGAAGGTGTCTGTAAAACAGAAATACAGTGCTGTGTATATTTTGCTTTACTTCCCCAAGTCTCTGGAACATTTCCNTCTTATCAGAAGAAACCAATTTCTTCCTTCATTTCACAGCCCTGAAGACACCAAAATGGATTAAGAGGAAGATATTGACACTGAACAGAGAGAATCCTTTGTTTGAATGGAATTTATGCATCATGTATGAGATGTATGAATATGCAACAGGGTATTGCTTTTAAGGGTTAATCCTCTGTTAATGGCTGTGCTTTCGGGGCTTAATTTGCCCAGGAGGGCACCCAAAGAGGTTCTTAACCTTTGTTTTATTGTCTCATATTGTCCTAACCTTAATTGTCCAAATTTGTATTACCCTAATTTATTACTATTTATATAACCATTTTATTACTATTAAACTTTTAAAAATTAAAAAAACCCAAGTGATTGGTGTTTTTCCCAGATATAAATCTTCATTTTTAAAATGCATGGCTAAAGCCATGTCTGCAGAGAGATTACTCGGTTCTGTGTGTTCAGCTGAACACACAGCACATAAGACAGGAGGAGAAATACCTGTCTCTGCAGCAGGGAGAGCCTCAGCCTGTCCCCACCCCAGCTGTTATCTGCAAACCCCTTTGCAGTTTATGCACACACCAGCAGGAGACACTGCTGCCGTTCCTACAGCTGCCTCTCCATCCCGGTAACTCGACCCAGTGCAGAAATACATTATTTAAAAGCCACAGAAGTAGCACGGATGCTTGCTCCTCATTATCTCTAAGAAAGCTGCCACAGCCACTTTTCTCTTTCAATATCCTCTTTCAGGAAAATCAAATGCTTCTCAGAATATCAGAACCATTTTCCAGACAGGGATGTGGATCTCATCCTCACAGCAATGCTGCTCTGGGGCACTGAACAGCAGTAACCTAAGATTGTGCAATCAAAATAAAGGGTTTACAGAAATGTTTATACAAAAGTCCCTAAACATGAAGTTTGAGTGGCTTTGCTACTGTTTTGAAATGCAGACCAAACCTTCTGGAACACTTGCCAAATGTCCCAGACGTGCCAAACAAGTTTCATTCATAAAGCTGGGTGACACACAGCCACTGCACTGTGCCTGGTATTTGCAGTTTAGTTTTGTTTAAGCTTAGGATATAACACAGCATTTCAAACACTGATGTATGCTGATGAAGTTATAAAGATCATGGAAACATCTTCATATCTCATCTACAAAAACTGTCAAGATATATCAAAAAATATGACCTCTGCAAATTTTTCCAATCTGGTCAAGGACTGTGTTGTTCTGAGAGCAGAACTTGCTGCTTCTCATGGTCATTTATCATCCAAGGAAAATTGCAAATTAAAACACACCCTTTCCTGTGGAATACCTGCCATCAGGAAAGGTTGTCCTGCAATCATTTCCCATGATAAGAGAGATGTAGGGCATTCCTCACAAGCCACTGCTGATTGGAAAGTGTGATTATTTGGTATGGGGGCCCTGGGACATGAAGCAAAATTGAAGTGCTTTGCCTGGTCCAATGTTTTGTGTAACTTTAATGATTCATACTGTGCCACAGAGCTGCCTCTGTACTGTTCACACAACCCACTTACCAGGGGATTTCTGCCTGTCTTTATTTCTTATTCAAAACCCTGAGAGCTACATTTTAGGTGTCATTTGCCTCACTCTGGACTCTTAAAGAATTGTTTCCTAGGATACACTGTACCCAGAATAAATTTTAAAAAATAAAATTAATGTACTGTCTCCATAGAGACTCCACATATTCCATCTCAGGGAAGTTTATTAGCAGGAAAAGAATCTATTTACCTGTTCATCTTCACTGTCTGTCCCGCCTAAACTCAAAGAGCTATGACGCTGAACAGGGTTGGAGGACTGTGGGATAAAATGAGGAAGAGGGTAAGTCAAGGGAAGTATCACACTGAATTATCTTGAGCTGGATATCCAGTGCTAATTATGAGAAAACACAAGAGGAAAAATATAGGAAGGGTCAATGGGTCCCTGCCTTACACATTAGGTTTAATTTCTTCATTGGCATCAAACATAAAGTAAGGGAGATTTCTCCTGCATTGAGATATGACAGGAAGGTTGACCACAGGAGGCAGTAAATTTTATAAAGTTACTTTGGGTTATTGTTTTAAAAGCATCAGATTTACAGATTCTCACAAGTTCACTGATGTCTAAAATCATGCATTTGCTAAGACAGAGGTCAGAGTCCTGGTCTACATAAAAACATGGGAAATTGCACCCAGAAAGGGATTTGCAGGGTCAATTTCTAGGTATAGCTCAGAGTGAAAAGTCCACAATCCATCTAGGTAATTTCTTCTGGTCCTAACTGATCTGTACCATCATGTTTTACCACAAGCAAAGAAAATGGTCTTCCCCTTCTCCAGGCAGATTTTCTCTTTTCTGTACAGATGGTCACTAAGGTGAGATGACAATTGTACCTTGTTTGGCGAATCTGTCAGAACTTCATGAAGGGTTGAAATTTCAGGAGGGCTTCTGGGTAAACCATCATCTTCAGAAACAGCACCTGCATCTTCCAGTTTTTTCCCAGTTATAACAAGAGGAGGTGATCCAAGTCTGATGTTCTGCTGCAGCTGAAGCTGTGGTTGAAATACAGAATATAAACTTTCAGTGGTACATTTTAAAGAAGATGTTCTGGACATTGTAACCCAGATGCTCCTATTAGATATGCAGAATCTTTTAGTTCACAGAAAAACTTGAAGTAACAGACCATTCATAGAAAAGAGACATTAATAACACTTTATCCAGCTATATTCATCAAGGACCCATCATTAAAACTGGCATTGGTATAAAATTAAAATTAAAATCAGTTTTATTCAGTAATTTAACAAAAGAAGACAGGATTTTCACCATTCCAGAAAACTTACTACAGTTTAACTCCATTTAAATTAAAAACTTTCAAAATTCTGGATTTAATTATTTAGTCACATAAATTTAGGTATTTAGTCACACAAAGTCTTGCCAGTCAGCATTCCCAATCCCAGGTTTACGTAGTCACCTTTCCCTCACAAAGCCCTTCCAAATTTGAGAGCTTGTTACAACCCTCTCCCACACAAGTAGCTGAGTCACGATTTTAATACAATACCAAATTAATTTCATTTCTGGTCCACCCTAATGAATTGCTTATTAATTTCCCCCACCATCACATCCTGGTCATGTCGACAGCAAGAATGATAACAGCAGCCAGGAACAACTTTGTTTGTAAAGGAGTGTGGGGATTCTTTTCCAGGATTGCACAAAAGAATGCTCTGGCCGGCCCTGACCCTAGAAAAATACAACAAAGTCTGCAAACTCACAAGCAGCCAGATGTTCCCTCAAATTAAAAATGTTCAGATCTCAGGAAACACCATTACTAAAATTCTTGGCTCAAGTCTGTCAGCTGTGAGAAAGCTGGAATAGAAACAAGGTCTGAACACAAACTTTGTCCTTCAACTGAAAACATCTCAACAGAATATTCCCAAGATAAAAATGCAGACTCAATTTTTCTGTTTCTTTGCTTATTAAACCATATTGGGTAATTTTAAGCCTAGTTTTGTGTTTCCCTGCAATCTATGCAGTCATTTACACCTCTGTAAAATAGACCTAAAAAGCTGCAATTCTTATTCAGCAAGATTCATTTGTAATTCCTATAGATCCTATAGATCTAGCTGCCACACAGGGTAGCACAATGCCTAGAACACCAGTCCCTCAGTTCAAACAGCTTCCTTTTGCAATTTATGGGCAGTATATTGCAATACTGTGATATATGGGCAACACAAGGCATACAACATAAGTGTGCACTTCATGGGAAGGAAAGGACAGAAAGTCAATTTTGCTTTGGTCTCTTTTCACAACTTCCTGTCTTAGATTTATTAAATTTATTACATGCAGACAGCAAAGTGGTGTGGGAGAAACTGAATTTGCATTCTGTCTTCTACTGGTAGAAGTTAATTTACATTGCTAAGAAAGTAACTGCTTTTATTAGTGCTTGGCTTTTATTCTGACAAGAGTCAAGCTCACAGAAAAAGCCTGTCTGTCAGAGCTACAGAAATAGTGCTGGCAGTATTACATTACCATGCAGGATGATGGATGGGGAGAGGGCACAGTGGACTGCAAACAGCATGAAAAGAGCTTTTCCCCCCAACTATGTTCTGTGATATACAAACATGTTTTCTTCTGCTACTCCTTTAGTTGTACAAAAATAGCTTCACCTATTTTGCAGTCTTAGAGAGGAACAAGTCCCTCTGTGCATCTTCTATTACTTAACATGTGACTCAATTGTCTTTTGCAACATGAAGCTCACACTGAGCAAAGGAGGAATTTCAATGACCTTTGGCTCTTTTATCAACCATTTGTATTCAGTCTCTGGAAAAACCTTAAACTTTCATCTGAGTGTTCCAAGCTGGGCAGTTAGTGAAATGCAATTAATATAATCAACAGTTCATAAGAGAGGTGTCAAGGAGGGTTCAGTATTGCCTTGGAAGAAGGAAATGACCCAGCAAAATACAGTATCTTTTGCTGGCAGACATCAAAAGAATAATTATATAAATAAAGCTGTCAGAGCATCCTGACATATCCATCATCCCACACACCTACACAGCCACTGGTACTACCATGTATAGTGAAAACATCTGAGCCAGAACTGCCAAAAAGAGTAACACAAATAATATTTAAAGAATAACAGTGTAAGGGACACACAAAGTATAAATAAATTGTCTTAACCCAAAAGCAGTAGCTATGAAGAAAAGAATATAAATCATGTTGGAAGATGACACTCTTAATAAGGAATGTTTCCAAGAGTTCATGAACTGGATTCATATCACACACTGCAAGACCTGGGCAAGGCTGAAAGCTCCAGGACTGCTCCAAAATTCAGCTTCCAAGAGGCAGAATACATCCAAAAGTAGCAAATTTGGCTTTAGACACTTCAGTCAGCAAAATCCTAAGGCACACAGCAAAAGGAATCAAGCAACAGACTTTCCTGGGAGACAGCTGACAAAAGCAGCACTACTGATGAGGGGATGATGTTCTCACCTGCAGAGTTTTCACTCTTCCAGGTATGTTTTCCTGAGACAAGACATCACCTGTGACATTTCCTGGTGCAGACTCAAAAATGAAGACACTGTCATGGGACAAGGCTTTGTTCCCCATGCTGCCCTTGGGCCTGGAAAGGAAGGAAGGACGAGTGGTCAGTGCACTGGCTGCATTCCCCACACCACCAGGGCAGAAGGGTGGTAAAGAGGCCAGAGTGGGATGCATCATGCTTAACTTCAGATTCATGCACGTTTAGGATAGTCACTGTTTGCTTCTTTTGTACTCAGAAGAGAGGAGAAACACATTTGATCAAATGCAGATGTTCCTTTGCAATGCATTCAGCATCTGCATTGAACACAAAGGTCCTCCTGCTGACTAGAGAGGGAGTCCAGCATGATTAGGTCCCATGTTAGGAGTTAGGTGGATGCAAACCACCCTGAGAAAGGTCTACAGAGCAGAAAGGGACAACAGAAGTCCCCTGTCCTCCTCCACTGGCATTGTGCCTAGCATGAGGCATTCAGGATACAACTTCTGCAGCCTGGTGTGTGTCATTCCTGCCAAAGATGGTGGATTGATTTTTCCCTTCTTGCAAATGTGAGCAGAAAATTTAACTTTGATATATTAACAAACTTGACTCAAATCCTCTCATGTCCAGCAATAAAACCAGTTGCATTCACCCATATCCTAAATATGATCAGATCCCAGGCATATTAAAAAATGCAGATGGAACAAGTGTCCATGGATACAGTTACAGAGCTACCAATGGCCAGGTTAAAGTGCCTAGGCAAGACATTCCTGCTCTGCTTCTGTGCTCATTGGGTGTTCAGCCCAGTGAAGCAATGATGAGTTCTCACAGCAGCTGTTAACTGAGTTGTAATTAACAGAGATTGATTGGGCTTGGGCTATTAAGTTATGAAGAGCAAATTTTGCATTTGAGTGGCACAACAAGGAAGGCTCCAAATGATTTATTAACCAAGTTCCACCAGCATAGGCAGGTACTATTTGTACATTACTTTGTCCAAAAGACAACAAGGATAGCCTCTACCAGGATTTCATCCTAGTCTTGAACTGGGAAGCATCATAGAATAGTCTCTCTTTTTTGGCCATGAGACTATTAAAAAATATAAATTACAAGGATTCCTTGGCTCAGATGCTGAGTGGCAATGCTTTGCCTCTGAAAGTTTGACTCTGGGGAACAGAGGATGATTAGGAACACAACTCTGACAAGAAAAACTCAGTATGTCAAAGCTCTCCTGCAAGGAAATCAAACAGAACAGGTCTCTGCTATTTGCCTAACAACATTCTCTATTTAGAAGCCGAGAAAGACTGTGAACATTCATTAAGTAAATACACTACATAAAAAAGCCCAAAGAAATTACTCTTTTTCCTCCTCCATCCCTCTTCTTTCCATCTCCAGAGACACCTCCTCTAGCTGCTGGACTAACCCTTCTGTTGCCCCAAAGGTGTAGTCAGTCAGTCTACATTAAACACAGTCTCACAGTAGGGCAAAATAAATTTGCTCTAAGTTTATGTTGTGTTGAAGGTAATCAGAACTGTTTCTCTCACAGCAAAGGTCAGAGTTTGTGCTTCCTCCCATTATATATCATGGTTAATATCTGTGTTAGTCTACAGGAGAGCAGTTCTACACACAAGCAAGGCACTTGCCTTATTTCATCATTAATGAAGCCATCCCATCCTTTAGTATTTGATTTTATAGTCCTTTTCAGCATGAGAGGGACTCCATATGGGCAAGACATTATTTTACTGCATTAAGAAAAACAGTCATGCAGCTTTCATTTACTGTAATATATGTTCACTATTAGTTGGCATATTTTATTTATTGCAAAGAATGCATGTGCATTAGGATGCATTTGCCTTTCCATCTGGGGAATTCTTTACCCATAAGGGCTGAGGTCTCCTTGCTCTTGAGACTGCCTGTACAAAATCTCTGTCTTTCTTCCTCTCTCTGCATATTGTTGTATGTGTTGGCAAGAGAATTACTGTATTTTCTTCTGCCAGTCACCAAAAAAGCATAGGATTAAATATGGAATTAACTGAAGCTTTAGTACAGATCAGTCTCTTATGTGCAAATCTACATTCCTCTGTAATTCCCAGCAGCATATTTATATGTGTCTGTATATGTATATTTATGCTGAAGCTAAAGATGCACTAACTAAAGCCCAGATGTTTCAGCCATTGCCTGTCCACACTGATTTTCCTATACAAATGCTCAATTCATTCATGTGTATCAACATTCAAGCTGCCCACCAAACCAGAGGAAATGATGGGACTCTATGGGCAGTAGTTGTGTAGTTTGATGGTCTAAAGATTATTAGTTTTGCAGTGCAAGCTGATAGCTTGTATTCCACTGTCTGAGAAAAGGACATCATTTTGGACTAACACCATTCAGAGAGCTGAGAAATGCTCTTCTGGACTGGCAAACCTCACATGCACAGCCCTCCAGGGGTGGCTGACACAAAACCAGGGGCCTTCAGTTGTTATCTATGCCTATAGGGCTAGGTAAGAGAGTTAAAGAAGCAATCACACACTGATAATACACCAGAAATACTTTTCTCTTTACTGCAGCCATGACAGAGGGCATCACTGATGCTGAAAAACACCCACACAGCTCCACACATCTTCTCTGTACTAGCAGTACTCAGTCATCATCCTCTTCTTGTAAAGTTGCTGCTGATCAGACCTTCCTAGACAGATTTCAAACACTAAAAACAATCAAAGCAATCTGGGCTATCTGCAGTCTTAGACCAAGAGGTTGGCCCACCCCTGCCCTCCCCCTCCTTTCCAGGCTGACTCTTCAAGCACTAGCAAAGAAAGAGGAAATTCCTGGAATTCCTTCATCAGTATTAGGGCTTGTTTTGCACAAATTTGGACAGAGGCTGCTCCTAAGGGGCCAACTCATGCTTTCATCCTACTGCTGTGAGAGGTCCACTTTTATTTATTTTCCTTCCCTGCCAGCTTACCCAGCCTCCCTCGGTGAATGAAGTGCAGCAGTGTTGAGCACAGCGATGCTGACATCGCTGCTGGACTGGCAAGGTTTTAAATTACTCTCTCCCCTGGGAGGTGGAGGTTCTTTCCTTTTCTTCTTGGCAAAGAAGTTCTTGAAAGTCTGAAATTTGGATTTTTTCTTTCCTGCAAAGAAAAAAAAAAGAACATTTATGAAAGGTGGTGGTATTGCTTAGCTTGGGTAATGTTATCTCTTAAATTCTGGAGGAAGCCTCAAAGCTAGAGCAGCCCATTCAGTGCCAGTCAGCTCCTTTGTAAATAATTCAGTGCTGGAGTCCAGTGAAAGGTGAAGCTTCAATTCTTACATTTGGTTCCTATAAAACAACACTGGCATTAAGCTGACAATAGTGGTGCCTACCTAGGTTCCAGTCTATGCAAAAAATTACCTTATATAGGGAATGTATCTATTTACAACTGAACTGTGATCATTCTTGGTGTATTTTCAATAAAAATTGCTGTCAATGTCTTTAGCTATTAATGTTCTTTACTTAGTTTGGTTTAGTTCTGCTTATTCTTTATTCAGTGCTCTAAGGAGACAACACCTGAAGGGCATTCAACATTGGCAAAAATATTGAAACTGGGAAAAGAATTAATCAACTCCAAAACCAAAATATCTGTTTCCACATTAAACAATTGTCACAAAATAAAATCAACAACTCCTCCAGGGACAAAGAAACAAACTTAAATTAAGACATTGTCTTGCAGGACACGAAAGCCCCAAACATAGCAGCCGGAAGAACACAATTGGAAAATTGTTAATTTGGTTTCAGATTTTCCATGGTCCAAATGAAAAAACAAAAAGAAAAAAAAATCATGAAACATCACTGATCTTTTCTTTTTAATAAGATCTAAGACACTTCAACATTCTTATGTATATTTTCTTTCAGCACACAAGTCCTGCATTTTGTCCCTGACCCTTACACTGAGGGGTCACTTTGAGTGGTTTGGGCCAAACTATTGTACTAAGACCCCTGTGATTGACTTAAATACATACTCAGAGCAATAACATCATTGCATATCTGAGCCAGCTTCATTGTTCAATTAATACTTTACAGCAGTTGGCATAATACATGCCCACAGCTGGAGGATTCCTTCATAAGCAGGGCATTATTTCAAGACAATTATTGTCTTCTCCCAGCAATGATTTAGTTGGTGATGCTGTGTCTCAACGTGTGCCCTGTACGTGCAGGGATCTCTGCCAATGGGCCTTATCTGGGTTCAAATGCCACCACACAGCTGCACCAGACAGTGGCCACTTTGAGAAATAAACAATGATACTGGGATCTACTCCCCCCTGTCTCCTCCCTGCTCCTCAGCCCAGTGCCAGCACCACGTGTCAGGACACACAAGGATGCTGCCACAGTGTCCCCATGGCCTGGTGACACGGCTGCCCCTGTGCAGGACCTGCAGCTGCTGCCCAAGTCACCTGGGCTGCTTCTGAGACCAAAGCATCCTTCAAACCATGGAAAGTGAGCTCTCACTGCAGTCCCACAAATATCACTGGCATGTGGCTGCTCTTAGGGAGGGTTTATCAGTGGAAGGACTTTTTATCTTCCACTGCTGCTTATCAGGCAATAAGTGAATGAGACAGTCACAGAAAACACACAGGTTGTGCTGCTGTGGCCCAGACAACAGAGCTAATGCCAAGGTTTGGGATTTGTTAAGATCCCAGAGGGCTCAATGAGCTTCTTGCTGCACCTGTAGCAAGAACTGGCAGGAGAGGTCACACAGCAGGCACACAGAGCTCCTCCAGTGAAACAAGCATGGTGAGTGTGCTTCAGAGCCTTTGGAAACACATCCTGACCATCCCTCTCTTTCCTATCAGCAACTAGACAATGTGTGTGGTATTCTTCCAGGAAACTTGTCAAAGCTGATCTGGTTTATCTTAGATAGGCAAAACAAAAGTTTAACAGGTTTAAAGAAAGCAGTTCCTCAAAATTATCAATTCTGCAATGTCTGCTAACACAGTCAATGACTCAAAGAATGAAATGGCAAACTTTGAGACAGGCAAAGAGCTCTGCAACTCAAAAGTTTTCTAAATGAGAAACAAGGACATGTGGGTTGGTCATGTAGACTGGTGAACTGTCAGCTGTACAGACAGAAAGCAAGCTGGATTCTAGTGCAGGCATTATTGATGAGCTTAATGAGATGCTGGTATTTCCAGAGAACCAGGAGAATGTTAAAAAACAACAAACAAACAAGAAAACAAAAACCCAAACAATAAAACAAACAAAAAACCCACCACACAATAACAAGTGAGTCCAAGGATATTTGAGAGAAACAGACATAAGTCTTGCCACAAAAGCAAACATTGCCAAGGTACTACCCCAAATACTTGTCTAGATCAGAAGTGGTGCTAGCTGTAGAATGGAGGCTTCAGGAGGGATTTCCAAACACTGTCAATGAGCAATCCCCAGCTGGCATGGGACAACACTTGAACCATTGTGCAACAGAGAGGATCTGATGCAGACACATCAGTCATTTCAGTGCCTCCTCTAGACTCTGGTTTGTTACTGGTGTGTGGGGTACATCCCCTTCAGCAATAACTCCTCTTCAACCATGCTTTCCTCAGCTGCAAACATTCAGTTGCCTCAGATGAATGAGAAGACAGTGAGTTTCCCTGCAGTTCCAGAGACTGGCATTTGCCATATTATTATGTAAAAAAAGATAAAATCACTACTAGGCACTTAGTGCTGGATGCAGATGAAAACTGTGGGACTGTTCTATGTGAGAGCACTTAGCAAAAAAGACATGGTTCAGAAAGACAATGCTCTTGTTTGCTTCCTGCTGGGAACAGCTGTGCTCTGGTTTTGCACACCATTAAAAGGATGCCACCTTTGAGCTAAAGGTGCCCACATCTCAGTGCTCTGTGAAGCATAACACTAAACTGGTACTTGATAATTGAACTAATAAAATACAAGAGGACCTTAATACTTAAAATGGAAAAAAAAATCATTGCATAACAAAAATCCAAGCTCAAACAACAATGCCTATTTCCCCTTCATCCACTGGTGATTTTTGAACTCTTATGGTTGCCAATCTTCAGTTTTATGGCATTAAAGATAAAATAATAAATGTCTAGGTTACTGACCTAAAGAGGAAAAGCCTTCCCAAAAATTAGTTGTTTATGCTATGTTTTAGCCAACCATAAAAGAAGCAGGAATAAGAATTTTCCTTTCTCTGTAATGTTTGTGTATTCTGGGTTTTTTTACTGTATGTGTACTGCCTATTTCATTGTGTCTCCTGTGCACAGAGAGAATTAACTCAGGATTTTCTGCTCTTTTAATAGTTCTTCCCTATAACAAGATAGAAAAGAAAAGGATGCTTCTTCCACTGCAAGAATTGAAACTGCAAAAAGCATAGGGAATATCTGATTTGGGAGGTCAATGATCATATTCAAATCAAACCATTCATTTGGGGATCTTCTATGGTCTCTGACTTCCTAGGGTGCAGTAAGGAAGTATTTTCTATCTTTTTTTCCCTCAAATCCAAGGACTAGATAGTTTCAACATTAAAAACACCTGGAAAAAAAATCCCAAGCCATAGACAAGATTCTCAGAACATGTCAAGATTCTAGCTCCATAAAAATACCAGATATTGGCAGACATGCATTAAAATCATGGAATTCACCAACATTGGGTGCTCACAGTTTTTGGACAGCAACCTGGTTCCTACCACAGAGAAGGAGCAGCATGCACTGGAAGCCTTGCTCTACAGACAATAAGGCAGAACCTCATTGACTGGACTGTGAAGGGAGTGGATTTTACCCTCCTGGAGCCTCATTAGCAATTAGCATCATCAGCCAATTATGAAGAGGGAGAGGTGAGGCAATCCTCCATTACCTTTGGAAGTAAACAGAAGATTCTAAAATGTCTCTACCCAGGTCCAGCCAAGTGTCTCCTGAACTCCTTGACAACAGCACAGCAGCCTTAAACTATTTAAATTTTTGTTAATTTAGGGTCAGAAATATTCCTGGTGGATTTAGAGGCAACACTTCAGATCATGAGCCATGTCCTGCTTTTCCTATCACCGGGTCAGAATTTGATCTCTTTTCTGAATCTTCTAGTGAACCTGAGCACAAAATTTTCATGCATGGGCTTCACCCAAGCTTACCAGATTGCTGGGATAGCACTAGACTGTGTGACAAACTAGATTATAAACCTAAGAAACCAAAGAGTGCTGAGCATCTATCATTACACTTTCTTCACCTCTATCCTTCTGCCAAGCAGAGTGCAACTAATTTCTCTCTGCCATTTGCTTATCTCTTCTAACAATATTTTGATAGTGGCAAATATATTTCTAAAGGATAAAGCAAGATGACCTTTAAAACACAAACATTTAAGATGATTGTAAAACATTAGCCAAAGAAAATAGAGAAAAATCATATGGTATGACAGCCACTTCTCCAGAGATGCTTCAGGCATGATGCTGTTCCTCATATTCAAACTGGCAAATCCTTTAATGTAGACATGTCTGGCATAAGTAAGATAGTTTCCTTTCTTGCCTATTATTCCATCCCCTCACACAGTTTCATCAGACCATGCCACCAGACTAAAGAATAAGTAACAACTGGCTGCCTGTGGCCAGAAGCAGAGAAAGAGAGAGGCTGCTGGGGGTACTGATACAGCTCCCACAGACAGAGGCTCATTACCAGGCTCAGCTCCCACCTCTGCAGGATCCATCAACAGGCACAACAATCAGCCCTTCAAGCTCTAACATCCTGCTTTTAAAATCCAAGTCAGAATCAAAAGGAATATCCTCCAACAGGATATGTCACCCCAGTATTGCACATTAAAATATCCTTTCCATAATACTGACAGCTGACAAAGACACACAATTTTCTTTACACTACAAAAGAAGCCCCAGAAAAACAACACTGCAAAACAGGTCACTACAGACTTGACTAATTGAAGAAAACAAATTTTCCAAATCAGCTGTACATTCAGAGAACAACTGCTTACCTGTGCACTCTTCAACTGTGTCTCCAGTTTCAGGTGTGACCTCTGTGGGTCTCATAGCCATTATATAGTCACTGAAACAGAGATGAAAGCATCAGTTAAATTTTAGTCCATCTCCCCAGCAGAACATGGTCCCACCCAGCATGAAGAACAGCTGAATCCTTTCTAAGAGTACATGCCCAAATGGCTATCACAAACATGCCTTGCACACTTTTGTGCACTTTGGCCACAGAACTTTTCGTTTTTCAGTGACACTTACTCCTCCAGCCACAATTAACAATCCAGACTAATCATTGCCAGCACCTCTGTCTTGCTGGGAGACCAGAATTAAAGCTTGCTTTCAGGAAAGATGTCATTACACTTGCTCAGCAAACACTGTAATGCTTCCTAGTCTCAGAATAATGAACCTTTGCTAGGGAGTGACAGCTCCACACTACTGTAAAAAACAGTGTAAGTAAGTGTTCAGCTGCCCAGGGTTCATGCATTACAGTGTCCTCACAGCAGGCACCAGTCTAGTCTGTCATCATTATTAAAACCAGTTAAGCATCAGCACTGAAACATCATTCCAGGCTATGCTACATTTGTGGAAACCAATAGATCAAATTTATTTTGGATCCAGTGCAATCAGCTTTTAACCACAAGCTCTGAAACCTTATCGCCAGCAGGGCTATTGATCAACCAAATTAGCTGATGGCATCATCTTCCTCCCTGATGAAAACAGAAGTTCAGCCTAGTTTTAAGATCATTCAGTGTTAACTGGCTCCACTTTGTATTTTCCAAATGGGTGTCTGTCACAGACAAAGGAATGAAGCAGAAGACCATGAGAGTTACAGTACAAATGTCAAGCAACAATGGAAATGTGACAGTTTAGCAGGGCAGCTCATAAATTCTCCCCTTTGTTATGGAAGATACCTCAGTGACACTTTTATATAATTAGAGGCTCCCATATGCTGTCAGGACTCCATGATTAACAATCTTTGTAACCAAATCCTGCTCTCTTTTCAGCATAGATCACATCTAACAATTTTCCACATTTAAGAGGTGTAACAATACAGCCAAGTCAAGCATCTCAACAGCAAACAGGACTGTGATTCTGTACTAATTTGGCCAATCACTAAACTCTTCCATTTCTTCTGTATCACCCACATACTCTAAAATCTGTCATGCCCAAAAGTACTGGGACCTTTCTATGAGCCTACATCCTCAGACAGCCTTAAAAGATGAGGTGCACAAACTCAGAGGCAGAGGTGTCTGTCAGAGAAAAGAAAGGAGCAGCTCATGGAGGAAAAACATGCAGGACTCCTGTGAAAAAAGAGGCCATGGAGTTAACATTCCCTGCACTGGCCACACAGACATGGAAACTGTGAAGCTGCTGAACTCTGGGGGGGAACTGGGGAGGTGTAAAAGAGAAGCAAAGTGCAGTCAAACAGATCTCCTGTGAGCACTGGGCACAGGAGAGCATTAACACAATCTAGTTCCAAATAATCTCACTTCAACTTGCTAAAAACCAATGAAAAAGTCATTGCAACAACCAGGACTGATTACAGTGTTCCTAACTGAGATGCACTGAGATGCACTCGAAACAACTGTCAGACAATATTGACAAGCAATTAAAAATAAGATTTCTAAGCTTCCTTCTGGATGATCATAACCATTCAACTTTTATCCTTTTTTCCCCTTGTCCCATCAATTATCTACGAAAATGTTTACATTTCCTGCATACTTCCTTTAAAGCAGTCATCAGTAGACTTTCTTATAGACTCTTTCTTTATATTAAAAAGAAATTTGGTTCCAATTTTTTCTCTCAACTTTATACACCATGCATACTGTATTAGATTTTTCTGAGGTAAAGGGAAATGCATTGGAAATAAAATATCCAGAAAGCATTCAAAAAATTTACAAGGACAAACTGACAAGTCAACTCAACAGACTTGAGTTTATTTTTACAGAATGTGAGTGGACCTGGTATTTGGCTCATCTAGGCCTCTAACTTCTGCTTTACCCACCTTCAATTAAACCAAAGCAAGAGAAAAATGATGCTTTCAGATCCAGCTTTGTTTGCACCAGTTCAGCATTTATTTAACTCACTCAATCATCTCAGCTGTTCACTCAGAATCCTTCCAGCCTCTGAAGATATTTTGACTGCAGTGTTTATTATAACTGCAAGCATATATTTCCAACTGGTGTATCTTTCATACAAGTAGAGCTACAACTGCAAAGCAGTTCAGCTCTGAGTTTCTTCACAGTCAAATCAACTCCAGCATTAACTCAGTTTTACAGTTGAGCTCTCTGGGGCACATGGAGCTCAAGTGTCAACTACAAGGGTGCCCCATTTAGGACCCAATGGTTTGGTGCCTTTGTATACTTCATCATCTTTTTCCAGTGAACCGAACATCACAGATTTTCTCAAGCTTTGAGTTAGTTGAAGTATCTGAATTACAGGGAAAAAACCCATATAATATATGATGTATATATTCCACCAGCAAATCATTAAAAATCTGATGACATACCTGAAAGAAAGTTAGCAATTTGATGGCATTTAGACTTCAAATTCTGGTGGCAGTGAGCTGTACTTTACAGAGAACAGTTAGCAAATGTTCTGAGCCACAAACCCTGGCCTGGAGGTCAGTGTAATGGAGAAAAAGAGGACAAAACCCCATCAATACAAATACACGTGAGTGCACAGGCATTAACTAATCGAACCTCCAGACATTCACCACTTCCAGGCCTTAATAACAGCAGACAGACACAGTGTCAGGATGTATCAATACCATGTACATCCAGTTCAATCAGCTGTACCAACCCCCTGGGAGCTCCCCCAGAGCATTGCACCATTAGAGACAAAGTTTTAAACAAATACTCTCCGTGTATTGATTTTCAGTGATAAAAATATCAGGTTAAATAAGTGGCCCTTTAGAGCAGTATTTCTGATACTCTCGAGGTGCTACAGGACAGCTGGGAGAAGATGCTTGCAGAGAGATGCAGGAGACTTCTCAGTGTGAGAGCAGGGACAGACACAGCCAAGACAGGAGAGCTGCCAAGCCTCAGCTACTGTTTGCTTCTCACTAGAAGTGGAACAGTGGGTGCATTCCCCAGTCTGCAGCTTTCTAATATCTTCTTAATGCTCTCCCAAACAGTATTTGCAATCCCTGCATATGCACAGAGCTCCTGCTGCAGAGGTACAGGGCACACAAGATGTTGAGTCTCTGCCACACCCCTCAAAATCCAGTCTCAGCCACGGCCAGCAAGTCCATTGCATCAATTCCTATGTAGGGCCATGGAAAAGACTGAAAGTTTACCAAAATCACAGCATCTTCCTCTCCCTGCACAGCATGATGGGCTGGATTACCACAAATGTGAATTAATTAACTACTTGCAAAGAGTGGCTTCCTATGTAGATGCAATCACAAAAATAATACTGGCAATATTGACTCTATTTGCATTTTTAGTGTGTACTTTAAAGCAATTAAACCCCTACAGAGTTGCAGGGTTTGTTTTACCTTCAAAACAGACAATGGAACTTAGCAGTCACCACTACCCTCACTTGGTTTGATGGTTTAGATCTAGGCTCTCTGCTATCCCATATAACATTTCCACTGATAATCCCCCTGTGCTGCATTCACTTGGAGCTCTTCAACTCATTACAGGAACTAATGAGTCTGAAAAGTATTAAGAAATCTCCAGGAACAGGAGAAATGTCCTTGTCTCCCTTTTACAACTGAACTAACTGGACAAATATTTGGAGTACTCCATGGGAGGGCAGTGATAGGGCAAAAGAAACAAAGTTCCAGGATGGTGTTCTGACCATTTGCTTTGCTGAGCTGAACACAAAACTTCATATGTACATGGGGGGTAGAGGGGTGGGAGAATGCTAAATGAATAAAAGACAATTCCCTTTCACTGCTTGGTTTGTGTATTTAAGGACTCCTGGGAAGTGAACATTGTACAGAACTCAAGTTTCCTGCATTCAACAAAGATCCAAGACAAATCCTCTCTGCTCAGCCTCAGAAAAGGGACACAGTCTCCTTGCTGTTTCTCCAGTGGAGCAGAAGACTTGGAAACTGCACAGCAAACAAGCTCCTACCCCACCTTCAGTGCTTCTTCAGCTTCAGTCCATGGCTCTGCATAAGCATTCCAGAAAGCCTTATGACAGATCAAAGGAGATGCTGAACCCTGAACAGCCTCCTTCTTATCAAACAAATGCTTGAGGAAATAAAGCCTCAAGAATGCAAGGCACTGCATTCAGTTAGCATCTTCATAGCCTATAGAAGACACACAGTGGCAAGCAGCCAAGAGAAAGAGGTGAAATCTTTGCCTGGAGCTTTTAAAGACCAATTTCCTCCATGCTACAAAAATTATTTGAAATCAGGCTTATGCTCCAGATTTCAGGACACACACTTTCCACAGCAAGATGCATCAGCACAGGAAAATGGAGCCTGTGGACACCATCTGGTCCTCCAGGGTCACCACCCTGCAGCCAGCCTCCCCCAGAACAGACTTCAAGCTACTGCAGGACCTCAGAGAAAGCCCCTCTATTTCTCCTTCAAACCAAGGTTCAAAAAAACACATAATGCAGGATGTAATATTCAGATTACATTCTGCAGCAAAAGCTGAACAAGAGGTTAAATTTTCTTCTCTCTTATTAAAGTACATTAGAGGACTTTGTTCTGACAAAATGTGGTTGATGGCTTTCCTCTCTGGGAACCCAACTAGCTATCAATGAACTCATTAATCCAATGACAGCTAAGTGAAGTAAAGTTTACCCTCTGCAACTTCACTGAACAGGATTTCAGAGTCAATCATAGCAATAGCAAAGCCAGCAAGATTTCTATTCCATTTTCACATCCCTTGAGCGTATCAGAAACTCAGCAACCAAAGCTCCCTTTGCTCTCCATGGGATGAGTGACCTGCACTTCAAGGCCCACGGTCACAGAATGTGCAGAACAGAGTGGGATTCAACAAAACAGCTTTGTTGAAACAGGGTGCAACCCAGCATGAGAGGGGGAGCCAGGATCTGACCTTGTACAGCTGATCCCATTGTGCTCTTCTACAATGTAGTGTTTCTAGGATGAAATTCCCAGGGTTTTTTGCCAGCCCCTGGCTGGTATCTCCCATGTGGTCCCTCCCATGACAGTCTAATGTAGGTATAAAGGAATAGCATAAGCAGCACTTTACACCAGGATTCTTGCTACTTTCTCCACTGGTAATGGGGAGGGGAAGAGTTTGTAAAGTTAAAGAATATTGATCTTGTAATTTTTACTGAAGGAGGGATCATTCAAGAAAGTTTAAGGTCCTTTTCCAAGGATCACAAATAATAATACAGCAGTAGTACCCACCAGGAAGTCTGGATAAGCATCTAGATAATATTTAATATCAATGAAACATTCTCTCAGAATCAAGCAGGGGGTCACAATTCCCTATAGCAACAGACAATATTCAGCTCCTAACCTTAAAAAGATATCCAGAGCAAACAACCATCCACATGGAGAGATCTGTTCCCAGCTCTCACACCTTGCATTCAGACAATGCCCCCGACCCCCCTCTGTCCCCACACCTGGGCTCCTCTGTGAAGACTCTCCAGAAGACAGGTCCCAATGTGCTGAACTCTTGTTTGCTACAATCTGCTTTGAGAAGCCTCTGCCTGACAGCGATTCTGAAGGATTTCTGCTGTTCAACAGTGCCTGAAGCATTATGTCCTGCCCTCCTAGTGAGTGTGTGTGCAACACTAATGGAAAGCAGCTGGTGGGCTGAAGCAGACTTTAAAAAAAAAAAGTAAGAGGAGGAAATGCCTTTCATACAGTCACACAGACTCATTCTGTAATTGTGTGAGAAGCCAAGAGGATAAGAAGGGGGAAGGGTAAATGGGAAAAATTCATAAGCACTCTGTTACCAGTTCAGAAACTGAGAGAGCCAATGCCTCTGTGCCCTGCACTGCTGCCTCATCTCCCCAGACTCCCTCCCTCCCTGCACTCCTGCCATTTGTTGATTTAGCACCAGGGAACAGTGTCCCTGCACGTGGGGACTGACTCTAGCACAGACCTGGTGCCTTGAACCCGAGGCAGGTACCAGCAGCAGGGCAGTTTTGGTTTGTACTCAGCTCAGGATGCCAGACTGAAGTCACAGCTACAAGAGCTTTGCAACTTGGCACCCACACCAGAGAGATTAACTCGGTTTGGTGCCACTTCAAGCTGTCCTCGTGCACCTAATTACTCCTCTGTGCTGATTAGCAGCATCTTGGGGAGCTGCTGTCTGTGCAAGATCTCTGCTGCAAGTTTGTATCAGCTCAGACAATGAAGCAAATATCTACCTGTTAGCCAAAAGCCAAGGAAAATGGCTCTTGGTAGCCCATCCATAATAATAATTTATCACAGATTTTACAGTGCATTCTCAGAGAAATGTGACAGAAATTTGCCCAAATCAAGATTGGCTCTAACATAGTCATGATCTAAGCCACAGCAAGATTTTGGCCCCAGACTGTCTCCATTTTAAAGGAATGGCCATTAAAGTGACCCAGCTACATTCCACCATTTGGCATCAGCATAGGAGCAAGCTTTTCCCACGTAGTAATTCTTTTTCTTCACACCAACACACTGGGAAAATTTCAGGAAACAGCTGGAATGAGGATCTTCTCCCACTCTTCCTAAAAAGAAGAAAAAGAATAGCAAAGTCTACCAGCAACCACACTAAAGGAACCAGTTGCCAGCAGTGGGAGGCACCCTCAGACCCACTTGACATGGATACATTTGAAGTAGCTGCAGGGGAGGAGGAACATGCATTTAAAAATCATCAGGGATGTAACCAGAGGCTGCCTTAGCCAGTCAGGGAGCTGCATTAGTGCCTTTGGAGATGGTTTCAAGGCAAAGCAACAGGAAATGTCAAGCCACTATCACTGAAGAGCAGACATGCCTCATGCCAGCAGAATTGAGATGTCAGAGAGTCAAGTATGGGAGTAAAAATCAAACTTACTGTCTCTGTCTCTCCAAGTGGCAAATTCAACGAGTGAATGTAATCTTCCATCCCAGATCTAGCAGTGGGCATATTTAACCAATGTTTTCAAGCTTGTGTCTGTGCTTTTCACCCCCTCTCCAAATTCCCAATTAGTTTTGTTTCACCTGGAGCCTTCAAGCATAAAGTTAGATGGCTGGGATCTGACCTGTGGTGTGCAGAGCCCTGGGAGTCTATGGGCTGCTTTGTAGGGATCAGCAAAGGAGGCAAAGGAAAGAGGTTTGCCATCAGCTGACTTCAACATGCTCTACAGGGGCTTGAAAGATTGTGAGCCTGAGAAAACTTCATGGAAATTGCCAATATCTGCAAATTCTGAAGGTGACAAGTGTTAGTTTAGACAGCAAAATCTATGAGACAGAGCTTGTCTTTTAAACGTATCCTAGCAGATGGAGACTATTGGGCTGGGATTTGGGGAAATTCACTGGTTTTCCTGGTTCTGTCATTGAATAGCAGGGCAAATTACTGGATTTCTAACAAGAGCCAGGTTATTAACACTCAGCCATGAGCTTCTTTACCTGTGGAATCACAATGGTCACACTGAACTCCTGGAAGGCTTAAGGAGCCCTGTGGGAGAGTTTAGTATCCCCTCTGCTGCAGGACACCAGCATGCTGGAGCTGTATGGACTGACATGAGTGCTAAAACCACATAGAAAGTAAATCACAAAAAAACCCCATAAAATTTCACAAGATTAACCTGCATATCTGCCTTGCCCCCATATTTGAGTCACAGTGATTTCCAGTATGCTATTCTCAGAAACTGGGAAGGATCATTACATCCTGAGCCTGAAAGAAAAGAGTCTGGAGGCATTTTTACCACACTAAGCTGTCTGACTATTGCAGGAAAAATGAGCCTGAAACAATAGAGAACTGAACACCAGAACTGAAACATGGAACTTTAGGCTATATCTAAAGCTTTCTCTTTTTTCAAGGTTTTTCCAAAACAGTCACTTATCCTCAACTTTTGATTAGAGCAGCTTAAAGATGGGGGGGAGGGGGGAAAGTCTTCAGATGCAATGAAACTTCTCAGGACAAGAGATAATAAAGACATTCAAAGGCCTAGAATTCAAAGTGCACTTAAAAAAAAAAAAAAAAAAAAAAAAAAAAAAAAAAAAAAAAAGGAGGCAAACAGAAAATTCTGGGAGAAACTGTTACAAATTTTCACTCTGGAGATCAAAATACCATAAAACCAGCCAGCCATCTTTTGGCTATAAAGAAGCAAATAAAACACAGGCTTTGTGGTCTCAGAAACTGCCTTTGGCAGGAAGCTCAGGGAATCTCTCTTCATGTGAAGTCCCAAAACCTATTTGTCAGTATCTACTGCCTGTACACACAACAAATAAAAACAAGGCCAGCTCCCTTCCAGTTGAAACACAGTGTCTGGCTGGCTAACCCCGAGTTCCCACTGCCCCTGGGCATTTCTGCAACACAGAGCCCATTCTGACTCCTGAGCAAGCAGGGCCAGAGGCAGCCTTTGTGCTTGCAGAGGGAGCTGTGTGTGAAGTTTGATGGTTTCCCCTCCCTTCTTCTATTCTAAAGAAAAGCTCCTGCTGTCCCTGCTTTGCTCTCTCTGGAGCCCCGAGTTAGGCAGCCCTGAAGTACAGCTGGTCTTGAAGCACATGGAGAACTCTTGGAGCCAAGGGAGATCATCCATGTGCCCAAAGCAGCTCCTGAGCCATTTCTGTCCCGAGGGCAACTCCTGACCTTTCGCTCTAGTATGAGCAACTACTAAAAAGGGATCCTGCTTCTCTGGGATTCCAGACACAAATACCTCTCTAAAACAGGATCATCTAAAATAAGATTATCTGAGCTAATGCTGTTTTGCACCAATGGAGTATCATGCTGAATTCAACTGTATTTTAAGGCAGTGGTACAGCAGCATCAAGGAGCAGAGGTGGCACATGACAGCAGAAACTGACACCAAAGACAACAAGAACTGCAAGATGGGGTAGTGACAGGCACATGGGGGAGAGAATCAGATGGGCACAGACATTCTGTAAGATCTTCACAGGCCAAGGCTGCAAGAAAGGAAGCAATGAAACAATTTGCATCTTTTTAATTTAAGCTTTTGAAACATTCTTTTCACTAAACTGAAATGATGGAAAGCAGTTTGCTGGAGTGAACCAGCAAACAATTCCTCCTCACCTCTGTCAGCTCTGTATTTTCCCATGTACATAGACAGCTTGATAGTTACCACAATGTCTGCATCCTAACTCTGAGCTAGACCACTCAAATACATCTCATCTGCATCAGAACTACTGTGTGGATCACAAGTGCCTTGTTGGATGAGTGATACCTGGAAGCCCCAGCAGAAGTGCACAGTTCCATATTCCTAAGAATGTATAAGCATAAATGAATTCATCATGAATACAAGTCAAACATTTAGTTCACTAATTAATACCAGATCCTTGAATCTCAGAGGCCAAAATGAACAACCACCACAAAATTTTGAAGCTGAAATGCCACCCTGGCTGTGGATGGATAGTTAGAAAGCAAGATCAGGCAGTTTTGCCTGCACAGCCATGTTTCCCTGCTCTGACTGAGAGTGCTACAATTTCCTCTAAGAGCACCCTGCTCTGGGCTGAGGTAGAGTTAATTTTCATCCTAGCAGCTGGTATAGAGCTGTGGTTTGCATTTGTGCTTGAAACAGTGCTGATAACTCAGAAATGCTTCCTTTATCTCTAAGCAAGTCTTACCCAGAGCCTTCTCTGCTCCTCAGCCCACCCCAGCAGTGAGGAGGCCGGGGGGGCACAAGGAGCGGGGAGGGGACACAGCCAGGACAGCTGAGCCCAACTGACCCGAGGGATATCCCCGACCATGGGGCCTCATCCTCAGCATGGAGATCTGGGCAGAAGGAGGAATGGGGGGCATTTGGAGGGATGGTGTTTGTCTTCCTGTCACCATCACATGTGACAGAGCCCTGCTGTTCTGGGGATGCTAAACACCTGCCTGCCCTGGGGAATAAATTCCTTGTTTTGCTTTGCTTGTGTGAATGACCTTTGCCTTACCTATTAAATTGTCTTGATCTCAACCCACGAGATCAAGTTGATCTCAACGAGTTGATCTCAACTCACATTTACCCTGGGATTCTCTCTCCAGTCCCACCAGGGGAAAGTGAGTGAGTGAGTGAGTGAGTGAGTGAGTGAGTGGCTGTTGTAGGGCTGAATTGCTGGGGTTAAAGCACAACAGTCACAAAGATACCAACATGCTATAGTGTGGAGATAGGACACAACAGAGCACAGAATGTCTTGGCACCTGGACACTTCTCCAAATGCAGCAGCACACACAGGTATAATAATACAGCTAAAGAAAGGAATAATGATGTGTATGGCCTTTTTCACACACATAGTGTTGGAAACCTTGGGCTCTTGGCACAACCTTGACTATTGGCACAGTGATGAGCAGTGACAGGTCAGCATCTGCAAGCAAAATCAGACAGGATATCAACTGACTGGGTATTTTTTTTCTTTGTTTATACAGTGACTCCTGCAATGGAGTGGGAGGCCACCTGCGAACTTGAAAAAAATAATGATGAATAAAATAACGAGATAAACAAAATAAAATAAGAGAGTTTTCAGTTAGTATTTGCTGTATTCTAAATAATATTTAAAACTACTCAATCCATAATAGTTTTGCCAACCTTGAGACTATAACAGACGTAATGCAGAGCTATAAGCTTGAATCACATTAGTGTAGAACACCTTGTGCTCAACTGTTCTCTTACAGCAGGAGAAACATGGGAGGTGGAAGGGAATCAACCTTGGAATTACCTTGGGTTTTTTTCCTGTTTCCCCATGGACAGACTTATCTCAGATTTCCTCAAATCTGGCTGGTAATCAGCTCTAGCTGCCCTACACCAGCTCAGGTAGGTTATCTACTGGAAGTACACTTGAACCCACTGCATTTTTATCCCATATATCATCAGATTTCAGCTTTTACATCCAATTCTAGGCCTTCACATCACACAGATGTGAAAGCCTAAAACTTTGTAGACATCTGCACAAGGAGGAAATGACAAATTAATCTCTCCAGGTGGCTCTAGAGGTGCAAAGCTAGACACTTGGAGCAGCAGAAGTTTCTGTCTAAGAAGAGAGCACAAGGGAAAATTATGACAAGAGGTTTTCATGGCTCAGCCTGGCAAAATCATGTAGACAAAAAACCTGATGGTCAAATGACACAGAAGAGTGAGAATCACATTTAGCAGATTGTCCCAACCCAAGCTCCTGCTCCACTGCAAGTGATGCAGGACAAGCAGCAGTAGAGGTCAATTTGACAGCATATCTGCCAAATACTCAGAACCTTGGTGATAGCAAAAGGGCTGTTCTACTGAAACCAAATAAACAGGCCTGCTTGGAATTCCTCTGCCTACAGCCAGCAAACACACTGTACCACTGTGGCTGCAAAAACAAACACCATCCAGAGAGAAGCATGAACAGAATGAGATGGGAGTGACTCACTGCTGTATTAAGCCAGAACTGAATTTCTTGCACAAAGATGAGTCAAACAGAATGAATCACAAAGAGAAATAGTTGATTTTTTTGTTAATAATATAGCACCATTGTACTAACAGTGCCCAAGTGCCTGCAGTGCCATGGCTCTGACACCTCCTAACTGCTTTTGTTCACCCTCTCTGCTATTCTTGAATAAGAAAACAGGACTTAAGTCTCTATACATTTTTAATACCAGGCAGGGCACTGAATGACTCCTGTGGGCTGAAGACAAAAAGCTCACAAGTATCCAAACACTGTACAATTGCCTGATACAGGAACATGCTCATAGGTTGTGTACTGAAAGATTCCTCCAAGAGACTCACAACCCTTGAGGAGTCTTTTCACCTCAGCTCAGGCTCTCTGATTTGGCCTTAGTGGGCAGAGCTCTCCACCTTCCATAAAAGCTGTTTCTTGAAGCTCATCCAAGGATTGCCTCTGCACAGGTGAACTTACTTTGCTGGGCAGAAACCACCTGTCATACTCAGATATTTCCATTTCAAAACCCCCCAGCGCTGAAAAGCTGTTAATGAGTGATTCTTGCTCGTGTTGTGAAATAATACGCTAAAGTGATGTGCAATAAAGAGACATGTAAACAGACATGTTTCAGAATACCAGAGTGGTTATGGGAAGCTTTTCACCTCTCCTGAATGTTACTTTGATTTTTTTAAGTTTTATTAAGCCTTCTGATGTTTATATATTTACACAGAACTTTTTCACAAACTTTATGTAAATAACTTATTAATTTTTATTCTTTTATGGGGGATAAACAACTCGATGGACTGTTAGGTTGCCCAGTGGCATTGAGGAGGTGACACTGTAGCCCTCCAATGACACTGGCATTTTAGAAAGATATATATATGGAGTCAGATATTTTAATATAGAGTTTTTTAGCTTTGAACAAAACTGCCCGTGTGGTTCTTGTGTCACCCCACGGTGACACCTGAATTCATCAGCCACACAGATCCCAGATCATCACGGGTGCAGTGACTGTGCCACAGCTCCCAGGAATCCTGCACTCATTCCAAAGCTGCACAGCTGAGCCCATGGACCACGCTGAGCCGAGATGATGCTGGGGGATGCCACCGGCAGGGATGGCCAGGGAACTCAGTGCCTCGCTTTAAACAGCCCTGGAGCTCGGGAGATGCTTCACTCCAGCATCGCTCCCTGCAGCCAGCCAGCAGCGCCGCTCCTCAGCCCGCGGCCATCCCAGCTCCAGGCAGGGACAGAGCCCCGAGGAGCTGCTGACAGAGCAGAACCAACAGGCTCAGCCTGCCCGGCCCCCGTGCAGAGCTGCAGGGCTCCACTGCTGCTGCAGAAGCAGCCGGTGCAGCTTTGAACCGCTTCCAATCCACTTGTCGCTGTCCCAGCTAGAACAGCAGCTGCTTGCTGTGGATGGGGAGCCAAAGGCTCCAAGGATCACACAAACATGTAAAAGTTGGAAAATGTGTAACTAGCCACAAGGACAAGGGGATTTTTGGTGTTTCCACCGTCCCCTATGAGCCTCTTCAACCAGAAGGCTGGGGTGAAGGGGCAGGGAGCAGTTTATCCATCAGGTGGACAGCTCTGTACCATCTTGGGAAAAAACTCAGCAATCACCACAATCTCCTCCTGACAAATACCTGAACAGGCAACAACACAAAATACAGCAACAGCACCTAACCCAGAAAACATATTTTACTCAATTTCCTGGTCATAACATCATTTTAGATTGGCAATTGCTTTCATCTCAAACAATCTAGAAATATATTGAAAATTCTACTGATGCATTCCTTGATCAACTTGCTTTACCCAAATGCTGAACTTCTTTGCAGGATAAAAGTGCACATCAGCATTTTTTGACAATTATGGAATATAAGAAAAGAACACAATACCCCACTGGAAGTGCAAAGCTTGGCAAAGCAGAAGACATTCAAGCTGAAATGTCCATAATTCTGGGATTGTTTGTGAAAGGCACCATGAAATCCTGAGTGACCACATTAAACACAGTTAAATACATTTTCTTATAGTCTGCTATAGAAACCAGTCTGAGCTGGCACATAAAGCCTTCAGCCAAATATTTTATATAGCTTCTAACACACTATATTTATCTTTGGAAATTGGCAGTTTGCATTGACCATCAGTGAACCTTATTATTCAAGCAACCACATTTTCAGCTCATAACAACATACTTGGCTAGTCCCAAAAACTGAGGAGCATATGAAAAGATTCCTCCACAGGCTTTAGGAAACTTTATCATATTTGTTCAGGTATAATATTTTTTTCCTGGCCCCATGCTTGGAGCAAGGAGAAAAAAAAACAAAACTCTGCAACAAGGGTGATGATAAACTTAGCAGAACCATTCAAGATTACTCAGGTTGCATATGCTGGTTAAAGAGAAATATGAAAGCAATCTACAAGTTTTCTTTCAGCAAAATAGCAGCCAAGATTGGGACTGTGATGAAGACTTACCTGGATTAGGCTTTGGGTTCTTTTTTTTCATTTCATAAGAGATCATTTACAAAGCACAGGGACAGGACTGTGTGTACAAAGATCAGATTATTGCAGTGTACCAAGGCAGAGCCTTTGCTTCCCCTTGTAAAATGTGGGGCAGTGGGGTAAATGTGACAGCAGCACAGGAGAGCACTCCCTAAAGCAGCTTTTAGAACACTCCAGGTGCTTTAGCTGGACTCAGCAGCTCAAAGCCCTGGAGGGAACCCTTCCCCAAGGTCCAGGGCAGGTTTCTTGGCAGGCACTGAGCTTTAAGTCACTTTGGCCAAATTCCTACTGGTATCCAAACCAATTGCTTAAAGCATAAAAGTCATTTCATTCCAAAAGAGCTTTCATTCAGAAAGCAAACTAACTCCAACAGGTCAAATGACCACATGAGAATTTGGGGAAGTTGTTCCAATGACACGTTTGTCCAGAAAGACAAATAATTCATGTTAAACTCCAAACAAATACCATTGAAAATTAATCTCAGGCTTAAAACATCACTATTTCTGCACCTGGTGTCTTGAACTCATTTTAACTGCCAATAACCACAGCCAAATCAGCATACAAAATTTGTGAAGACTGCAAAGGGTTAGTAGTTGCATTAATTCACTTGGGAACACATCACAGGGCTGAAATAACAGGCTGAGGAATAAAACCTGTGCATATATATCAAGTGTAGAGACCTAACTGAAGAATATCAAAAAAGAAGAATCTATTGAATAAAAAAAAAAAAAACCCTGTTCCTCATAAGTCAGGTGGAGACTGACCAGGAAAGAAGAGGGGGTTTACCACATGTAAAAAAGTTTAATCTGTCCAGCCTTTAGAGCCTCTCTCTGAATTTGAAATTTTTTTAAGTGCTTTGGATTCTGAAGGATTTGGGGGAAAAAAATCAAACTATTTAAATTTACTGCTTTTTGTCAATTCAAGTGCCAATCCACCTACCTCCATCAGGACTCACTCACAGCCCTTTTGCTAGTTCTGATGGCACACTCTCCCTTTATCTAAAGCAAACTTCTCTGCCAAATATTAATTCCCTGTTACAAATTTCAGAGGAGGAAAGGAGTCAATACGGGATAGAAATGCCAACAGAAATCCAGTAGGAGTTGTGTGCCTTTGAAAATGCACATTTCCACCAGAGTAATGTGAGACAAATTGTTGGTGTGAGGGACACAACCTTTGGCAGAAGGAATAAGAGTCAGTTGCCAGCTCCACTTTTGAACTATTTTCCTCCCTCTGCTATCCAGGACTTACCCACACATTTAAATATCAGCATTCACATCTTAAGCCTCAAGACACAATTTCACTTGCCTTCCACTGTGCATGTTCCCTGTCTGTAATCTCTCCCCGGGTGCAAGAATAGAGCCCTCTGCAGTCTGCTGGTGCAATACACGATCAAACCACTCCTCAGGTTTGGCAGCAGGAAATTTTGCTCCATTCCTCAGCAGGGAGGATGTCAAAGGAAAAACAGAATGCATCTTCATGGTGGTTTAAAGCACAAATACTAACATGCATTCTTTCATTCTCTTTTCCCTTGATAGTCTACCCCAACAGAACATGCCAGCAAAGCAATAAAAAAAATATTTTTTTAAAATACAACCAAATCTCTCAACAGGGAGCAATTAAAGAAACAAACCTCAGATTGCTTATAGAAAAACTGAGCCATCAAGTTCTTAAAGAGCATTTACTGCCAGACTCCTAGCTGAACATTTTTTAAAAGCCAACATGAATTTCTGTATTTGTCCTTTTATGTGTTAATATTGAAATAATACAGCTAATCACTAGGGAACAAGGCATTTTCCCTCTTACTATAACTAAGCAGGAAAAGGTTCTTAATGCCTTTTTCAATATTTTGTGTTTATACCTCTGAAGGAGCAAAAAAACACGACCAATTTTCACCAAACAAATATTTTAGCCAGGACTCATTTTCTGCACTTTTGTGCTCAGGCTGGCACTTCAGACCCAAGGCAAAACCACTTTGTTCAACGCTGCAGCTGCAACACAACAAAGACAGAATTTCAAAGCACCCACTAGACTCAGCTCCCTTTGAGAAGGTGGAGGGGAGGGCTCAGCATGGCACTTACTTTTTACTTTTCAGGCACCCGTAGAACCCAGCCATGGTGCTCCCAGGGAGGCGTGAGTGCATTTAATTCATTCCTGAGTGGGGATGCCAGCACAGGGGTTCTGCCAGCGCTCCCCACGCGCGCACAGAGCCCCGGCGTGCAGCAGCAACTCCTGGCCAGATAAAGTTCCTGATCTGAGGCACTCAGACTCTGCTGAACTGGGTCCAAGGAGGGCTGTGCCTGCTCCATAAATGGATATGAATTGTTAACTCCCCCTTTTCCTGTCTCCTTCCAGCTATTGGTACGCACAGCATCCGAAGTGTGAAATACCATATGGCATTTGATTCCGTCTCCCTGTGGGACTAATAAGAGGCTTGGTTATAATTAGGATGTGAAGAAGCCCCGAGGAGATTAATTGTTATTGTTATTTTTTAGACAGAGGAAAGCTACAGAAAATACTTGCAGCATCTTTGAAATAACGAGTAAAAGCTGTAGTTATTCTTCAGCACAAAAGGGGTGCACAGGATCCTTCAGAACAGGCATTATCCCAATTCACTGTAAATCACAAGCTATTCTAACAAGCTATTCTGCACATTAACAGGAAAAAACTCAAACAACTGCATCCCTGCAATATTGCAAGGTCAGGCAAAAAGCTGTAGAGTTTAAATTAGCCAGCACACCCACAGGACAGAATTACTGCCTGTTGGTGACCTCTGCCAATATACTAACAGTTGCTACTCACTGTCCCAACAAAGGAGGCACTCACAGGGTGTGGAAACAGGTAAATGCTGTGGAACATAAACCTCAAGGAGCCTCATTCACAGGGGTGGCCCAAATCCTGGGGACAATATGGCTGTACTACACATTTCTGGCATTACATTGCATTAAATTCATATGGAAATGAAATTGCATCATGGATATCAATGGCCTCTGTTGAGATAAAAGCAGAGAAGAGACAAGATATTGCTGGTGCTGCCTGCACACAGAGAGGGAGCAGCAGCAGCAGCCAGTGCCACTGCCTGAGCCTGCTCCTACAGTCACATGGCTTGCTAAGAATATCAGCTCCTAATTAAAAACTGCATGGATATTTAAAAGTAGGAGGTTCATAACTCTCATAATAGCAAAGCAAAGATTTACAGTCATTCCTAGAAGATCAGAAGAAAACCACATTTATTTGTATTTCTCAGCTGGTACATAGTGTTTGAATACTTGGGTCTGGCAAGCCAGTAGGAGGGAGTATTATTAAGTATTTTTATACGAGTTTCTTAAAGATATTTAGTAGAAATGCCAGATCTACAGTGGAGTTTATTTAAATACCTTTCTCATGAGAGACACATGTAGTTTGAGAAATGGACCTCTGGTGAGGATTACCATAAGTGGCTGAGCCACAGCAGTTTTCTAACAGTGCAAAGTTTGACATCTGTCAATGGACAACTCCATTTCTCAATTTTCTATAAAGGCCTCTACTCAAAGGAAAGCTGCCATGCAAATATCAGATGACAACAAGTGCAAACAGGAAAACAGGAAACAAATCATACTCTAGTCTAGTTTCCCACTTAGCTGGAAAGCAAAACCTCTATGAGCAGCCAGCTTCAATGCCATCCACAGATTGCATTTGCATTTGCAGATCAAAGCTGACCTCAAGCAGATAAAATACATTTTCTGTCTCTTGGGAAAAGACAAAGCAGAAAAAATACAGTAGCACTAGTGGAAGTTTGACTGGAACAAGTTTCACTGTTGGGAATTACTGCACTTGTCACGATGACTTCACGCTGAACTCCTAATCCCAGCAGAAAAAGGATCACTAGAGAGCATTAATCTCCTCCATCAGACAAAGCCCACAGGAAAAAAAATGCAAAATCAAGGTTCCAGTTATTGGGCAACCACCACCAGGAAGGAATTCCTGGAGATTACTGGAGAAACATTCTGACTGGCTTCATGCACAAAACCTTGGATGTAGGACTGCATCTGAAATCTGCCTGGCATTTTGTTCAGAAAAATGCTGCCAACAGAAACATTTATACTACAGTAAGAAATAATGGAGATCTCATAAGAAATTCGCATTTATTTTTAAAATCAAGAAAGATCAAATGGCCTTCCAGTGGGAAGGCACAGTCCCTAAAGCTAGTGGAAGGGTGTAATCCTGATGACTCTGGAAGAATTTCATCACTTTAACTGGAGTAGAACACAGCCTGGAAGCTTCAAAAAATCAGCATTTTTGCTAACATAAAGCAGATTTCCTGTCTCCAAACTTCCTCAGATGACTTGCATTCAGAATATGCTTCCTTTCAATATTGGTTTTTTTTTTTCCTTCATGCATTTTTCTCTTGAAGTTACTTACCTGAACATGCAAAACTTCATCTGTTGGCTTCCATTTAGGTCAAACATAGTCCTGTTCTCAGCAACCAGCAGCTAGCAGCCCACATTGCACCATCTCAAAACCCCCTTACTTTCCAAGAAGCACAGACTAGTAAACAGTCATTAAAAATAATTATCCCACCTCAGGATTTAATACTTTTTGATTCTCTATCTTCATATCACCCTCCAAGGCACATCATGCTAAATTTATTATTCACTCCTCTGCCTCTTTATCACCAGCACAGCTCCAAATGGCTACACACAGAGCATTTTGGGTACAGCTCTGAAATCTTAGATGTTGATAAACATCATGGCTCTATGTCCACAGGCAAATCAGTGCAAGCAAGCAGGTATGAGCTGTACCTGCTCTGACAGCCAGACATCACTGCACTGACATCTGCTCCTCACTTGTCAAGTGCTGAAGAGAATGGGCTGCTCTACTGCCACTTAATAAATTCAAACTGCTTTCAGCTGGGAGGTAGACAAACACCAAATAACCACAGACTCTGGCAGAGTAAAGATGGTTCTTCAAAGATAGGGAAGAGAGCAAGTTTAAACACCTGAAATTTCAATCAGATCTGGATGTCCTCTAAAGTTTGTGGCTTGGCTTGATTGGAATGGCTCAGTCTAGGCCTACCTTGATTTGAAAATCATGGCTTTCTTCAAACTCACTGTCATGGTTTTCCTTCAACAGCCCAGCATTGCACCAGCCCCCTGCACATCCAAATCCCTGCACATCCAAATCCCTGCACATCCACATCTGCCTCACTTCCCCTGCAGGGAGAAGAAGCAGTCCCAGGGACAATCTGCCCTCCCACAGTGGTACCAGCAGCCAGCTCCCAGCACCTGGTAAACTTCCCAACACATTTCTCAATTTCTCCAAAGGGAATAAGGGAGGCAAGACTGAGCAAGGTCCAGCCAGCCAACCATTGAGAAATCCTTCCACCAAAATACAGCTCCTAAAATCATCATGCTATTTGTTTCACATGCACTGTCACTTGAGTCATTGTGAAATGGCCTCTTCAGTAACCAACAGCAACCAGTAATCCAAAGGAGGAAACTCAAATACACAAATATTACAATACCCAGGGCACATGCCAACAGCCTGAGAGCTGAGGTGTAAGGAGCTACACACACAACCAGCAATCCTGAATATGTTTTGTGTCCAACAGAGCTGTGGTGTTTCTTGCAGCCTCTTGCCACTGGATTTCTAAGGGCTGACCCCTCCCCAGCTCCCTGACTGCAAACACTTCACATTTCACAAAGTGCTCATCCAAAGCCTGCATGGCAGCAGGACACACAGCAGCAGGAAGGGACCAGATGTCACACAGTTAGGAGATCCCGAGTTTCACAAACTGTGTTTAAATACAGGTATTTGGTTTACATTTTTTAAAATTTATTTTCAAAAAGGGACAAAAGTTTCATTTGAGAATTTCACTAAACAAATTTAGAAGTAGGAGTAAAAATCCTACACCAAAGTGATAGACTTTAGAGGTGTAGCATTTCAGATTTCCAGTATATTTGATGTCTCTGAACTGACTTCTTAGCCAGGTAAATGTCACATTGTGATAGGGTGAGGATCCTTGAGCCACTCGGGTTTTATGTTGTGAAGATTCTGTGTGCTCCTTACAAGAATGTTGCATTTGTACACAAATGCAGCACTTTGCAACAACGTGCCAACATAAATGTGGCTCTCAAAAAACACTTTGCTGAAAAAGAAAGGGATTCAGCTTTCTTACAAATGAAATTCCCAGGCTGGCAAATTGGCCAGGCTTGGAAATTTTCTGTGAAAATTCTCCAGTTCTAAAGAAACAACTAAACATGCATCACTGTTAAAAGCTGCACTATCAGAGCTTTAAACAAACAGGGTTAGAAACAGCACAGCAGTCTGCAGACAACAAAGAAGTGGAGATAAGAGGATTTCTGCCTTGCAGAGTTTGTACATCCATCTGTGATTAATATTATGAGGAAGATGAGGGTCAAAGCCTATCTCTGAAACTGAAAGTAGAGAGTGTAGTTGGAGGCAAATATGCACTATTTCAGCTTTTTATTCATGCATTTATTTATATATGCATGAATAAATTCTTCATGCCAGAAGAATTTGCCATGATACTTGCTCTGGAGTCTAATTACTCTATGCTGCCCTCATTATGTGTGTTTTCACACTCTGTGTACAAGGATTTGGGGGACTTTTGTTGTTGTCATTCCCTGTTAGAGGGACTTCCTGCAATCTCCTTCAATAATAAGAATCTTTCAAAGACTGCAGCAATAATATAATCTCTTTGATTCCAGTGTTTGGTAATTTTGAGTCTTCATTGTTTCTTGCAGTTTATCACAAACACACTGTCTTCTCCTCTGAGGAAGAAATGAAGAAAAACTTCAGTGTGGGGTATCCAATGTATTACTGAATTCTAAAACATGGCCAGAAATAAACTGGCACTCTAAATCTATCCTTTGTATCCCCACAGCCAAATGTGAACTCTTTCTGGATTAACTGGAGATGAAGGTCAGGCCATGTGTCATTCAAAAGGTAATTTCCCCTAGATTTGCAACAGGATCACAGATGTAACCTCAGACTTCAGTGACAGAAAATATCAATTGCCTAACAAATAATACAGATCCAGAGACAGAATTGTTTGTTTGACATTTTACAATCTACAAAGATTTATTTGCATATAAATATGTAATTTATTTTTAGATAAATAACAGCATCCCTGTATACACAGACCAGGATGTGCTGCCTCTCACATCTCTGCTTTTTTCATCCAGGACCATAAGTCTAAAACCTAAGATTTTAAAGAATCTAAATGAAAAACAGATTATTTTTGACACAGTGGAAGAGCTGGTATTTCCTGTGAAAATACTAGCATGGTCAATATTTTATATACTGGGAAACTGTGGTTCTTTTGTCCTGGTGGGGTTACTGCAGAAGTTGAACAAAGGAGCTCTATTTCTGCTCATTCTGACTTAAGAAAATACCATGTTAGAGAATATTAAGTTCCAACAACACAACTTTTCCTTCTCAGTGTCCAGGCAGGCACCAACACACAAGACCATCTGGAAAGAAATGTGAGAACACAGTATGTAGCTACAGGCACATGGAGCAGTGCCTGGTCTGAATGTCGAACATCAGAGGTAACAGTCACTGAGTCTAAACAAATATCCTGAGATGATGTGAATAATGAATTGAGTTTTCTACTAACCATTCTTCCCAAATTCCCCTCCAGGGATAGATCCAGTTAATGTCCTTCAAGCACACTTGCCAAGCTCCCTTGGAGACAGATCAGACCAAGGCTACCACTAATGCCTGTGCTGTGAGCAGCAACTAAGTTTAATGACTTCCCATGTATATTAGTTTAACACTAATGTAGGCCCACCTCTTCAACAGAGTTACCTCTGATTTGTTTGTACAGGTATAAGCAAGAGGAGAGCCAGGGACTCACACATCTGGAATAATATTCCTAAAACCATCAACATCCTGGATTCCAGCTGCAACTGAAATGAAACTTCAGAAGGGAAGGTCATCTCTGATACCATCTCAGTGGCTGTCGACTGCAGCAATAATACAGGAAAGCACGGAAGCACAGCTCTGGGGAAAAGGCTGTCTGACTCCAATGCCTGCAAACACAAGGCTAAAGATAAGGTGACCATTAACCTTCAGAGGAGGGCAGGGAAGTCCCACAGTGTCCTGCCTGCAGGCTTTATTTCTCCAAGGGGAAATAAACAGAAAAATAAAACTCAGAACTGCATACTCTTGACATTTAACTCAAATGAGTACGCAATGGTAACATAGTGTTTTCTCTGTTACCTTTCCTCTGTATAAAGGCAGGAATACAGTACCTGGTTCATTCCCCAATCATCAAAATAAGTGAAAATACTGGGTAACAATAAATTTATTCCTACCACTTGATATCTGTGAGATATCAGACCTGTGCCCCTCTGTACGGAATATATTATTCCATATTGCAGATACAGTGGGGAGAACTGAGGATGAGTAATTCAGTGACTGCTTTAAGAACTCAGAATTGTGCAGCCACCCCAAATTCAGCATTCCTGAGTCAGCTAAACTATGAGACAGCTTAAACAAGTGGGTATATTGGAAATAATATTTGGTGCTCTCTTCATTTTGAGCTTCTGAATCATTAAAGATCCTGCTTTCAAGCTTTGTGACTGAGTATGTATTTTGGCAGTTTTGCTGCAGTTTTGGTTACCCAGAATAATGTTCAGAGCCTTGCATGATCACTTGGCCATGGGGGCTATGACCTGATGAGATCTTACGAGATTTTGGGGGAGAACTGCAATAGTCAGCAGGAGTCAGGGATGAGTAGCAGTTGAAACAATCCTTGTTAATAACATCAGCGAGTGTCTGCTGCTCGCCTAAGAGGTGGTTTCAAGTTCTAACCTGTAGCACTCCTTCCCATTACACACAGAAGCTGTCAGCTGAAGACACAGAGATAAACCTCTCTAAATGGAGAGAAATCTGTTTATGTTTAAACTACACAATAGCTTGAATTTACACAGAAGAACTGGCATAGAAACTCATCTGAGGGAATGATGAGAACTGCATTTCCACTAAACCCAGTGTCAAGTACCAAAATCTCATGTAATGTGCTTGAATTCGTTTAGAAGAAAATGATGAAATACAAATGGCATCTCTGCTTGTGGCACTGGCACTCCTTTTAAACTTTAAGAGGATGTCTATGTAGCTGTGCACACATGACTCAACATGATGCTGGTGCCACTCCAATAAAACCAAGCCACCGATTCTTGAGTTTGGGCCATATCCAGAGCTCATTAAAATCAATGGCAGCCTTTCCACTAAATTCAACTCTTCAGATCATAGCAGTCAGCTTGCAGTCTGATGTACCACAGAGGCTGCAGTCACACTGCTTTGTCCCCTGTTTGACATACAGCACAGCTTGATGTTTATGTTACATAACTAAAGATATTGAGACCAACCACACCATGCACACTGTCCACAGCACAAACATAAGGATTACTGAAAATCCTCAGTGGAAAAAAAAATCAGCTCCCCAGTTTAATATACTGTGTGTACTTTCTATTCATTTATATATAGAGAGACTTCATGCAAATCAATAAATACCTATGAATGAATACCTCACACTCTTCAACAGTATCAGATACAGGAAGCATTCTGGTCAAAGTTGTAAAGGATTTTAGCAGGTATTAAGCAGGAACACCTAAAGATTCGTTTGTTTGTCTTAAATGTATCAGACTCACACACACACACAAATTATTATTCCCCAAGTACCCATTTTCACAGCTGTTCAAAGCTGAGTAACATCTTAGCCCTTTTCTTAATGCTTATGCAAGATTCAAATATTTGCATTTGCAGCTACTGCTTTCTTGTGAAATATTCTAAGTACCCACTGAGCTCTAAATAAATGTATTTAGAATTTAAATACATGGGCTGTATTGAGCAAGTCTTTGGACCAAGTACAACTTCTTGTTTCTTCTCTGCCATACATCATCTTCTGGTGAAAGAAAACATAGCTGTGCATTTGTCTGAAGTAAATTCCCTGACTGGAAAATTAAGAACCATTACAAGTGGAAAAAATATTAACTTTGAAACAGAAAACAGTGCCAGTAAAACTTCTTAAGTGATAAAGTTTAACTTTTGATAGTCGTCTGCACTTAATTGCTCCCAGAAAAACTAAAATAAGTCTAAAAGGGGATCTACTTCCCAAATGTCTGAATACAGTCAAAAACCCTGTACTGTGGGTTCCAAAGGACAAAGAGTTTTGAATCATCAAATCTGCATTAGGCATGTCTCCATCTCTGTGGTCACAGGAATCTGACATTTCATTTTCTGAAAACTTCCATCAAATCTTTGACAGAATCATAAGCAAACAGCTTACATGGAAAAGCCTTCCAATTCACAGTGACCTGAAAAAAAATGGAGGGATTTACTTTTTGTTCATATAACATCCAAGTAATTTGGGTTTGCATATTAGAAAAAAGCATTTATATATATAAATAAATGCCCTAAATATCTAAATATATTCTAAACTTGAGTCAAGTCAGTTCAAGTCCAAGGTAAGAAGTGCTTTGCACTTTCTTATACTATAGTGAGAACCAAGTCAGCTCTTAATTTTGCAGATATGGACCAAAATTCTACATTGGACTGGACAGTCCTGGAGTCCTTGCAAACCTCACACTGCCTGTGTGATAGGGCTGCATTTCCTGGTGACTGAACAGAAGCTCTGTCTGGAGAAGTGTAGCTTCTTTTATGTAGTGTGTTCATCTTGATAAGCCATCTACTTGTGATAAGTACTGACAACCTTTGGGAACAGATGAGCAATTTCTCTAAGCCAACATAAATTTTCTGGTACAATATTCTTCAGGAATTGGCCTGAAGCATTAGCAATGTACTGGTCCATGTATTATAGAGCTAGAGGTCCAAACTATAAACAACCAATTGAGCAAACAGTGCAAAAATTTATTCCATGCCTATGAAATCACTGGATTAAGCTTTCATTGTGTTTGTTGTACAGCAACAAGATAAACATATATTTGCATTTCCTATCTTACAATGGATCTGCAAAGGTATTGGAGTCCTAATTATCATCTATTATATTGTGTGAGAGAAAAAGAAATAGAAAACTCACATTTATGAAGCTGTTAAAAAAAAGATAAAGCCACAATCTTTCTGTTTTAAAGGTTTCAAACAGTACACTTCAAGTTACCTGTAACTGCTTTCAGTTCCTGTCAAATACCAGAAAGACAGCATGAAGTGTAAAAGATCCACAGTGACTGTAATCCCAAGTGGATCAGAATGTGTTTGTACTAGGCTAAATCTTAATTTCTCCAGTCTGCTACACTAGGTCTAAGATGAGTAAAACCCCATCCAAAAGTGCATTAGAGAAGCTCTGCTCAGTACACAGCTCTAGGCAGAGAAGTCCACTCAGCTCTCCACAGGATGTGATGTAAGGACAGCACAAGGGCTGGAAGGGAAAAGGGTCACTTTGAATGCCATTTTCAAATGAGAAGTTGAACTAGAAAATGGAAAAGACTGAAGGTGGTTTGCTGGGGCTCTTGGATATTTTGTGCTTGTACCCTGCCTGCAGCTTGTCACCTGGATGAAGGCACTTGCTCTTACATAAGCCACTCTGACTTGTACAGGCATAGTTATCATAGAAAATTCAAAGTTGTTATGCGATTAAGGCTTTATTCCTGCATACAGCTGTTTGTTAAGATCAAGCAATAAATTGTACCTGCAAAATAATCATGAAAGAAATGACACAATGTCTTTTCATTCTACAACACTTTATGGATCTGACCCTTTACAATACCCTGCTGCTCCTCTCACGTCACTCCCGCACAAAGCTCTGAGATCACAGGGATTCTCCCAGTCCCCCACACCAGTGCTAAGACCTCACACCTGGGAGACAGCCACCAATTCCAGCAACTCTACTATCGACGTAAGAAACAAAATAAAGTCCAGTCCATATTAACAACCAGCTACCTAACATAGGTTAAAAACCTGATTTGGAGCATAAAACGTAGCGGTCCGACACTGGAAGCCTGCAAGTCTGTAAGTTCGGGGTGAGGATGCCCACGGAGCCCGCCAGCCTCTGCGTCCGCAGCCGTGCGGAGCCGAGAATACAGCGCTGGAAGCCGAGTGCCTCACGGAGGCTCCGCCGCTCGCCGCCGCC
>WBNO01015204.1:0-16296 GCA_013400575.1 Peucedramus taeniatus | reverse complement strand
GTAAAAAATTCAGTTACTTTTCCTAAATTAAGCATATGAAAGCTTAACATAGGAAACCTAAAAGCACGGCAACCTCAGTCTATCTGCTAAATGAGCAGAAATTGCAAAAAAAGAAAAAGACAATGTTGAAACAAAACACAGCTTTTAATCTTGGATAAGTAAGTTTGAAAGAATGAAAGTTCCACTACCAAAATTAAGTGCAGCTGCATGTAGAGTTTTCAGCAATGCTATTTGTCAAAATTTATCACAGAAATAGAAAACGACCAAAAAATTCCAGGTTAAGCACTACAAGCCAAGACTTCTCCAGTCAGGACTGACTAGCCCAGCTCTAGATACCAGTACAGATACTACACTAAGCTTTTGTACAAGGTAAACACTGGTCAGTGGAGAAGGGTTGTAGTGATGCACCAATTCTTTAACCTCTTCTAATATCATAAGAGTTTAATAATTTGGATGGACAGGAAGAAACATTAACTCTTATCCTTAAATCAAAGCATGTGGAGGTCAGATGGCAGCAATGGCACCAGTTCAGATCACAAGCTGAAAAAAGGATGGCTATCGCTAACTGATATCCACCTGTGAAAGTCTTTTGAGATGCCAGCCAACAGGCCAATTGTTTATTTTATGGACAAAGACATTTTGAGCTGCTGTCCCCTATAAGTCACAGAGCCTTTCAAAATCAAATCCATAGCTGTTTTAAGTCAGAATTATCTTGTCGTATTACTATAGTCAAAGCTGCATAGAGGAAATTTGTAGGTAAATTTCCAGGAAGTAAGGCTTGGACTTCACCGAATTGCTTAGTGAAAAAAGTATTCTTCAGGAGGCCAATGAGATTACTTTAAGTGCTGATGCCTCACACTGAATGGATTTTGTCTTTGAATGCACCAAGTAGTTAAGACAACAACTACCAGTAAACTACCAGTAATAGACTTAGCACTGTTAAGAACAGTATAGCTTAAATGAAGTGAAGCAGATGCAGTTCTGATCTGGAATGCACAACAAAGGAAGATGTGCACATATACATATACGTGCACATATACAAATGCTTACCACACAAAAGTTTAGTCTGTTTACAAGTGGGAGGCAGATCGGACATCTAGTGAAGTCAGTGAAGTCCTCATTTAGACAAACAGCTGTGCTAGGGTTTATTCCAATTCTAAAAACTCCAGACAACACATATCAGTGATCAGGCTTAATTATGGAATTAGATATTTTCTACAGTGGTGCCAAAGAACATGTACATGCATTGGTATAACACATGAGCACGAACAGCACTGAAGGCATGCACTGATACAGGTGCTCTAAGTCAAATTTGGAAAGAGATTTCGTAATACTGAACTACAAAAAATAGCAAAAAGGCTGGTAAAAGTATGCACAGAAAAAGAGCTTTCACATTCCATTACCTATTATGTATGTAAATGTAACATAGAGTGCTCCTCAAAAGTATACTACATTTGTAAATATCAAATGCTAAATTTTATGTACTGATGTGACTGTCAGGAAATGGTGAACACAGAAACTCAGTGTGCATGCACAGGTGTCCTTCAATGTTGTACAAAGCTTCCTGAGAATATTGGCTGTATATCTGCAGACAACCACGCTAGAATGCTGGAATAGAATTTACCAGTGCTTGCATGGAGTCTGCCCTGAAATCCTTGTCAAACCTAGAAAATGCATATTGGTAATCTTCACAAGTTGACACTTTCACTGCCTGTCCTTCTTTTGTTGGCTAGAAGAGAGTGAGTTACCTATTTCACAGCCTTTTTGAATCATAGCCATCTACTTTTTTCCAGCCATTTACTTAATCTCACAAAACACTTGGAGTTCTTCATTAAGAAATTCCAAGGGTCTTGGATAGTTTATTTTGTGGCTTCAGCCTGTCAAGCTGCAGTGACACAAAAAGCATTACTCTGTAAAAACATGCACTATCATTGTCAATTCTGGTTTGGCACGTATGCTGATCCTAGTTACTTTTCACAGCAAAACCTCCACAGAGAAAAGGATTGGTATGACACAAAAAGAAGGTCAGAGAGAGTTTAAATACACCAGAATAGGAGAGAGACTTAAATTATGGCATTTCTAAGAGAGATACTGCAGTTTAACAGCATGAAGCATTTCTTATTGAATAATTCAAAAGAGTCTTATTCACAACACTAACCTAAGTGCTAATTAGCCACAGCAACACCCTTTCAACAAAAATATAAAATAAGATCTAATTAATGACCATTTCTAGTGGCAAAAGATGCAGTTCTCTAATTTATCGGTGAAAAAAAAAAGCTAGAAGAGAAATAAAATGAAAGGGAAACTTTAAATTAAAAAAGCATTTCAAAGACTAAGTTCCTGAGGGCATTTCAGGGCCTAGGGCATACTACTCTGGTTAGTCCTTGAAACTCATCATTGCGAGACTGAGATGATTATTTCTCTTTAGGAGAAATCCCTTCTATGCCAGTAAACACAGAAGTTGTACATTATGTAAACTGATGCATGCATACAAATGGACTGAGAAAGCAGTACACCAAAACCCATACATTATTTTTTTAACTAAAACAGTGACAAAGTGAACCTGCATAATTCTTTGAAACTGAGTCAAGAAACTCCTCCAGCAGCTGATTACACTGTACTCTGTTATTACATGTTTCTTGCAGTGTAGTACATCACATTATTTCTCAATTGGGAAATGAGGGGATAAGAGATCTATTTATAGAACTTAGCAAATTTGGTAACACAGAGCAGCAGGTCACTAAATCATAGATAACTGGGGAAATGATTCCTAATGAGAGTTAGAGTGTGCTCAGTAAAACTGCTTCCACTGCTATCTGCCAGACTATCTACAATACCCATTTGATTCAAATTTCAAATCCAACAGTAAGACAACAAATAAAGCCTAGCTAATAAGCCATAAAAATTTCAATTGAATTGCTTCCATTAGGCATATATATATATATATATAAACTAACTTCAAATTAAATGGCACCTAACTTATGCATGTTATTATTCTAAATACAGCAGTCGTACCATTTTCACTGCAGTGCTGAAACTGTTTTACTAACTCGTGTAATGTGCATGTTTTAAGTGACCGGTAGTGCTGATCAAGGATGCAGAAGGACAGATGTTTAATTGGCAGTAAGCACACGAGTGAATTCTCAGTTGTCAAGTTTCAGGCAGAAGTTCAAGAGAAATACATGCCCACAGCTAAAGCTGAGCCTCATTACTGAGTTTCAAATGCCTATTTAAGATCTCCTTGATTAGTGAAGTATGAAAGTTTATTTATTCTTGCCTCAGAACCCTAGTTTACTTCTGATTTAGGTCTACAGGAATGTAAAGACAGATCTTTATATGAAGAAGATAGTCCCTATTAAAAATCTCAAAGTCATGAGGATGATTTACATTTGAGAAAGTCAAGACTGTATGCGTGGACTCAGCTGAAACTAAGATGTGAGCTCCTCCCTGCAACATTTCTCAGCAAAAACATAACACCATAATCATGCCAAACTGATCTGCTTGAAAGTATGCTTTTCCTTTAAAGAGACATCTGCTTCCTAATTTTCAGCAACCCACTGAACTTTTTAAAAATTTCCTTTCAAGGATGAAGCTACAAATTGTCCTACGATCTTCTTATATTTGCTTCTTCACCTTCACACTGACACAATCTTTCCACCTTCCTTAGCATTGGTTTAAGTACTTGCCTATTTTGTCATATAATACAAACAAAATGAAGTTTCTGCATCTATATTATTATCCATTTCCAGTCATTTCCAGCACTGGAGACACAAACCTTGTGAAAGCAGAAGCTGTACAGTACCAGTGAAATTCAGCTACCAGCTCATATGAACAAAATGTTCTGCTGGTTATCTTTTTACCTGCATAGAGCTCAGCAGTCTTGCATTCAGTCATCTTCGCTTCTATAAAGTGAGGTTCCATCTCTCAAAAAAGCTGCTATAGCCATAAGCTTTTTGACACTGGCATAGAAACTATACAATATAATGTGATGGGGCCACTGGGACACAGTGTTCTTCTATCTTTATGAAAAAATGGTAATATAAAAGTCTTGGGAACTGTTTAAGAAGTTTCAGAATACAGTATTCATTTGAAAACCAGGTGAAAATCAAGTAATTTCTCATAAGTTCCTTATTTAACTGCTTATTACGATAGTTTTCTCTTTAACTTACCAGGCATTATAATATTGGAAAAACCTAGTTTCCTTGTTATGGATACTCCATGGGTAAATCTGGATGTATACTCCCTCCTAATTTGTTCTATGTCTCCATGAAGCAACTGAAGAGAAACTGCCAGACCTGAAAATGAAGAGAAAAACAATGAAAAATTAGATTATTAAATTATTAAAATTCAAATATATTATTATCAGTACTTAAAAATTTTATATATTTGCAAGTATATATGCATTCTTGAGAACAGGAAATTCAGAGGAAGATTAGTAATAACAAGCCAACCCACTTCAATTTTGAAGTGTATTTGTGAAGGGTATCAACATCCAAAATCAGTAAAGACCTAAAAACAACTATCCACGAAAACATTAGCAAATTATTACTGATGTGCAGTTGAACCACAATGATATGTATGAAAATTATGTCAGCAGGGATGGACTACTAGGATGACTATTAGGTCAGTTTGGATAAATTTCAGAGTATTTGCTACCATTTTAATTTTTCACTTCCTTCAACACAATCCTGTCTTTATTGACATGCAATAAAAAGTGCACATACAGTGGTCCTGAGCTATGAGTGAAACACAGAAGTCTCATCACAGTGTATCACTTTATATCACCTCATATGGAGTTATACAATTTATTCATCCAAAATCTGAAGAAAAAAATTCTAGTAAGCTAATATAGCATAATTGGTATTCTTAGGAACAGTAATTTCATGACTGAAACTGCAGGTTTTTTTCAACATTTATCAGATTTAATCAATCACACTCTTTCCTATGTTTTCTAGAAGACATGCAAAATGCAAGCATGGCCATATAATAATTTCCAAATTTTTATTCCTCTAGAACCAAGGAAGCATAACTTCTACTACATTGGCAGTATACAAATAAATTGCAAAGAGCATACTTCATTACACTTGAGATTAACAAAAGCAACAGACATGCCTTTTGGTTATTTCAAATATAATCACTGAAGCAAGTGTCAGAATGATACAGCTTGTAAAGATTAATCTTGCTTGACCTTCAGCATTACTACAGCATTTCACGTGTCAACATACAGATCAAGGAGAAGATAAAAGCAAACTCTTTGTATGCACTCAACAACTGGGACAAACAGACAACTCAGAAGAAGAGTCATAACAAACTTGAGATTAAGCTGAAGCAAATAACATGTACAACACAGACTGAACAACAAGGTCATCAGTCCTTTTGGCTTTGAAAGATATTTTCCCTACAACCATGTTACTGTTTAGCTGAATAAACTTACTTGAAGTCTGGCAGTTCCTAAAATCAGGGCTCAAAACTCTGTACTATGTACTGCCAGTCCAGGCTCCTGCAGATCAGATATCTCATTACCATGACAACTTTTATATTTTTCCTCTTACCTACACTTACATTTTCTTATTTTGGCAACTCCAGAGAATGTGATACTCTGACCAAACCTTCCTTCTCTCAAAAAACAGCTCGCCTACACATCTCCAACTGGGTACCTAAGCAAATCTTACAAGGAAAAGCATTCAGTGAAGTCTTTTCTATTTTAATGACTGTATTTAATGACATAGATATTAATTATATTTGTAGGGGAATTTGTTCTATGGTTATACAGTGAACAACCTTCAGGAAGAAGTGACAATTATTATTTGGGCAGGTGAGAAAACAAGCTGCACTGTGGCTAGCTGATGGTACAGAAGCCTGGTACAAAGTCATACAAGCAAAATTCAGGCTCTGTTAGAGCAGGTGAAAGGTTTTTCATTGCTGTATGGGAAGAGCTAGGCTGGGTATACCTCCCTGATAAATATGGATATTTAGCCCACCCCCAATCTTGCTGCTTTTATATTTTAAGAAATTGTTATACATACACTTGTATAATCATGCCCTCATATGCCCCCATTGCACTGTTTCCTTGGAAACCTGGAAAACCCATTTGCTATTGTTACAGATCACATCAACCACAACAGCATTAATCAGATATTGTACACCACCTGGTGTAAAGTTATTGTGTTTTCTAAACAAAGGTTGAAGACTCAAAATCCAATTTTCTTTCAGTATGAATTTTACAGATTTACCTGAAGAATTTTATTTAACTCTAAAATCAGATGTCAAAAAAACCTCATAAATGGCTAAACAGTTTTAACTTGAGAAAAAAGCTATCTGTCAAGTATTTGAAGCACTTGCTCAGGCAAGGCAAGAAAGATATAGAGCTCTGTATTTCATGGCATTCATTGTTAGAAAAAGAAGAGTCATCTTTATACATCCAAAAGCACCAAAAAATCTCTCAGTGAGCACACCTGAACACAGGTTAGTCATTTTACCTATAGTTTAAATACATCTTTGGAATATAAATGGCATGCATTCCCCAGTTTTTCAAAAAAATTGGAAGAACATTGGATTACAGATAGCAAAGTTACTTCAAAATATTATATGATATAAAGAAGGCAGTAAATAGGAAAGAGTGAAGGTCAGCCAGAATGGAAACAAAGCAAGGATGAGCAGAGAAGGAAATGTGAAGGACCTCCAAAAATCAAGTCTTCAATATAAGTTTTGCCACAGAGGACCCAGTTGCCAGACAAAAGGGAACTGACAAAAGGGAAGTAGAACTGATAAATCCAGTAAAATGCTAAAGTTGGGAGCACACGTACTTTACATAATCAATGAAAAGAACACAATTCCCAGGTAAGCATTCAGATTTCTCTGTCAAAGCTCCACTAACTTTGCGAGACACCCAGGCTACCCTCCATGAAGGACCTAAAATCATAGGCATACTGTTATTGAGGTGTGATAGCCATGTTACAGAACAGGTTGCCTGAATTCCCGACAATTTGTTACATTCAGGATGTTGAGATGGGCAAAAGGAACATATTGTATATGAAAGGGTTTCCCCTAGAACTGGTTTAACTCTGCTCTCAAGCTCACACTATTTGATGACCAACAATTGGCCACTGGTGAGCTGTTCACAGGCCTCTAGTATCATCCTATGCCAGTACTCTCCAGGTATCAGTTATGGTCACGTGTCTTTACTCTTTTGTGTTCCATTTTAGTCTAGGGTTAACTCTACACTGAGTAACTATATGTTATAACTATTTGTTAAATACAAAGCATATATACACCACACAATTGCACAAAAATAAGCAAGAGCTATAATAAGGCAAATAAAATTTATTATTTTGTCATTAGATATATGCTTTTACAAGTCAGAACAAATACATCTGCTGTCAGAACAATGCAGGGTAAGACAAGTCTGGCCAGCCAAAACCAGATAGGCAAAGAGGACCTTGTTGTCAGCTAAACACAAAGCCTGTGGCCAGTTGCAAGCCACAGCAATCCCATATTCATGGGTTTATAAAAATTCAATACACTTGCCAAAGAAAGTAGACACCCATCATGACTGAGGAACCACACAAATGTAATAAAAATCATTGGGAAGAGGTACTTTCATAAGATGGAATAATCCCCATTTTGCAAGGGCCTTATGCTTATGATATATTGTATATGTGTATATATTGTTATGTATGCTTATTATAAATTGAGCTACTGGAATATCAATAAGCATTAACAAACATAATTTAAAACATACTGACACATCAGATTCAGATTTTCATAAGGATGCAGATTCAGCTTAAGAGGGACTCCCTCAGATGCATTGCAAAACAAAGTAGATTGAAGAGGAACTCACAAGTTGAAACACATCACCCTTAAACTAAAAGGGAGAAGCTTTAGACCAAATGTTAGGAAGAAATTCCTTACAGTGAGGGTCACTGAAAAAAGATACCTAGAGAAATTGTGGATGTCCCATTCCTGGAAGGGTTCTAGGCCAGGTTAAATTGGGCTCTGGGTAACCTGATCTAGTGGGTTGCATCCCTGCCAACAGCAGGGGCTCTGCACATGGCAAAATTATTAGCTTTAGAAAAAAATTAGAGCACGTTTTGATGGGACAACTGTTCACAGACAAAGCAAAATAGAGATCTGCAAACATGCCACCATACACTGCATCTGACTGTCACCATACTGCATCTGACTGTGGTTGATAGGACCACTACACCATTTCTTACACCTGGGAGCCATCAAAAACTTCATAACTACACATTTTCCATTTCAGAACATTAGGAGCTAAAACCTAACAATGAAAATGATTATCCAGTCTCTGAAGGACTGGCACATTTTTTAATAAAGTGTGTAGTCTAGCTTTGTCCCCTCAGAAAAAAGCTTCAATTACCTCCCCAATGATAATTAAAACCTCTTGTGTTAGCTATTATTCTTTATTTACCCCAGTTTTGCAACCACTACAACAATACTCTGTAAGGAACTGCAAATAGATGCGCTTTTATTTCTTTTGCAAGCACATGAAAATTCTTACTATTAACTTGTACTAAATTTCAACACAAGAGAGATTATTTTTATTATTCAGATGAAAGACAAGGCAGAAATTTGTCAATCTGCTGAATAAGCACCCCAGATTTTTGCCATTTTACCTTCAAACAGCTTTTTCACTGCATTATTGATTTCTGCACTTAGTTATGAAAAAAGGCATCTGTTCATTATGCTTATAGACCCTTTATTTGCATTTGGGCTTCTGGGGGCAGGGGAAATAATTTACATTCAGCTTCTATCTACTGGCAGCAGAGAATCTTAGATCATATTAAGAAGAAAATGCCTAGCAGCTGCTCAGAAAACTGATAGAAGAAAAAAAACAAACCTCAGACAGAATGCTATTCAGCACTGTTTGTATTTTAAGAAAAGTAATAAAATAAGGCATCTGTCCAAATAAAGCTGCCTAAGGATGTTAAACCTTTTTGAGGGCTTACAGGTGTTTCCATTTCCAGTAGTGTTTTAAGTGCAAAGGTTAAAAGGTAAAGGTAAAACCAGTAGATTTGCAGAAAAAAATGGTTTACTGATTTAATGTGATCTGGGACAGTCATGTAAATCTTGGCCACAGAAAACTCTATGTAGAAAATCCCAAAAATTACAGTCTGGGAATAGGGAGATAAAAAAGGAGAGGTAGATTCAGTCCTTGATGGTCTTTTTGAAGACTTCATTCTGATTAATATGAATTATCACATTAAAACAAACCCCTCTTTTCCTCAGCTTTAATTTCTGGGGTTTAGCTCAGTAAAAAAAAGTATGAATGCCATTGCAAAACTGACAGCTTTCTCAGAGCTCGTTCGTCAAGACTTTTGTCAGAAATGCCCTCAAGTGTATAAAGTATGGATGCTTTTCTTCCTCAAATGGAACAGAAACACTTAAATGCAAATGACATTTAGCTGTCATAGGAAAACTGGCTTGGAATTTCTTTACAGGGTAGATGATAGAACCTCAAGTATTTCTTACCAGACTTACCACAGGATGAAAAATAAAGGACCAAAAGCCTAAGTTACTATTAAAAGCATCTAGTCTAACTACCATACAAAGACAATAAAAATTTCAGAAATAATGTCTCCAGTTCTTGCCTTAGCAAGGCCACTGCTGCCCTTTTCTATTAACAAGTCACTGGGCATGTTAGTACCCATTTGCACACTACAATGTTATACTGCAAAGGTGAACCACCTTGCACAAAATGTTTTTAAATTACATTTTTACAAACTGGATGATTAGCTAGAATATTATGGAGTGTGCAAAATACACAATTCTGCAATTATAAGTGGTTTATATTGCTTCTAGTGCAAATAACAGACAAAAGGTTCCAAGGAAACACTTGTTATTTTCACTTTCATGAAGTGTAGTTCTTCATGCAAATAGAATTGTATTAGAAATTTAGGTATTTGCATACCAATTATGTGTCTTATTTCAAAGGAAACAGATGTTTAATAGGTACCTGAACGAAATGCCAAAAATCAAATCCTCACCAACATAAGAACCTAGGTAACAATTGTAAAGAACTTACAAATATATTCTTTGAAGAACTTAAAATCATGTGTACGTGTTCTATAATTAATTATTTGAAATTGTGTTAAGACTTTTTATTCTTTTAGTAGATAAAATGAAGCTATCCAACAAGTAGAACAAATTTTTGGAAAAGGCTTATAAAAATATAATGCAACTCCAAGATAGAAATATGAACCAGCTATTGTTACTATGCAGCCTCAGCTAGGAATTTCTGGGTTTAAAGTGAGTGTTACTTGAATCTCATACAGCAATTGTGTGTCCAGCAGGACCAGGGCAGTGTTTGTTCCCCTAACCTTGGCATTGGTGAGGCCACACCTCAAATTCTGTGCTCAGTTTTGGGGTCCTCACTACAGGAAGGAAACTGAGGTGCTGGAGCGTGTCCAGAGAACGGCAACAGAGTTGGTGAAGGGTCTTGGAGCACAATTTTTATGAGAAGCAGGTGGGGGAGCTGGGGTTGTTTAATCTGGAGGAAAGGAAGCTGAGGGGAGACCTTACCACTCTCTGCAACTACCAGAAAGGAGCTTGCAGTGAGGTGGGGTCCATCTCTACTCTCAAGTTACAAGTAATAAGAGGAAACTGCCCAGAAAAGTGCTTGGCTTACTATCCCTGGAGATATTTAAAAGACCCACTTGGCAGTGCTGGGTTAATGGTTGGACTCCATGATCTTAAAGGCCTTTTCCAGCCTAAATGATTCCATGATTCTACTATTGCAGTACTGACTTGAACAGCAAATCATAGTTTCTACTGAATGGAAGATCTCCCTGGCAGTATCACAATGGCACATTTTTCATTCTTCTCTGAAAAAAAACCTTTTAGCAACACTGAAGAGAACAACATGAATTTAACTCTGTTACAGCCTTATCTCTTCAGGGCCAAATGATCTCGGAACAACACTTTATGTGCAAAATTCTTTATATGTGTAATCTTTTGGCTTTAGCATTTTTTGAGAACAAAAAAGGATGCCTTAATTCATTGCATACTTAGTGAAGCATGTAAGAGCGGTATTCTTGTTTTAAATGTATTTCAAACACCACCCTTCAGTGACAACTAATTCTTAAACACATCATACTGGGATACACATAATCTCCTTGTCACAAAACAAAGATTAAAAATGACAGATTTATAAATTGTCCTAGAACTAGAGTAACTCAGCAAATGCTCTTGCTGTTTAAATGTTAGTGATGTGAAGATAAAAAATACATTTCAAAGCAATGATGACACCTGAGAACCTTGTTGATAAAGTACAAACATCAGAAATCTTTTCTGTGATTAACTATATGCCCAGGAGTTACCTAGAAGTTATGCACTTCATTCTGTTTTACCTTCTCAGTGAAGTTCATGTTACTGCTCCTGCTATCATTCTTCCTCATTGCTCCCCAGTCATTGTTGCAGTCAATTCTCCACTGTACGCCTGTGTTTTCTTTTTGACTAAAACTCAGAGCTGTTTCTAGCAGGGAATGCACATTTAGTTTCTCATCTGAGATTTCTTGTGCTGGTTCACAAAAAAAAACCTCTCCTTGCAACAACTGAGTGTGGTAATGCTGTGAACTGCTGGGGTAGTGTCATGCAAACACAGTCACATTACTTCTGGTATCTAGAAAATACTTCAAGTTACAGTTCTATTCCTAGAAATATTGTAGACTTATACCAAGCTAGCAATTTCCTGCTGCATTTGATCTCTTTTCATTCCACAAGCTTTTCATTCCACTAGTGTGAAAAAATTATGCTCCCTGATTAAGGGGCCTCTGCAGTTTCTCCCCTGCAAGGTAAATAATGACTCTAACAGGCTCCCTGCTCCAAGCCAAGGAATTTGTAAACCAAAGCCTAATTTTGTGAAATAGGAAATGAAACAAAGTATTTGTTCCCTTAAATTTCTCAGTGTTTGACAGTAACCATGGAGAAATTATATCATCAGAGTGCCAAGGGGCTGCTGAATGCAAGTAAACAAGCATGAGAAAGCCCCAAAGCACATATCACTTTTTCTGACCAACTGTCTCCATTTTCATACCTGTCCCAGAACTTGCATCTTATCAGATGAGTTCATGCAATGGGCTGGTCTACCTCCTGTCTTTTCTGACCAAGCCTTACATGACCACTGAGCCAGACTGAGACTTAGTGGCAACTGACAGGTATACTGTGAAAAAAAAGTCCCACATATGAGGTAAAAATAGTCCCCTAAACTGAAGGATGTTCTATGAAACTTACTTTAGATTGGTTGAATTAAAATTATTATTTGCCTTTGCATGAGCAACCTCACTGAACTTAAAAAAGTTCTATCTCACTTTGAGGTGGGTTCCTCTTTCTGCTGGTGGTGGACATAACTTCCTGAGGGCCCTTCCAGCCTAACTTACTGTATGATCTGATGAATCCTCCTCAAGATGACAGATTGTCTTTCTTCATGGTGGTATTGTTAGCAAACATCTGTCAACATATGAGCTTCAAGTCCTCCATGCTTCAACCAAGGCATTCTAGTTCTAAGCACTCACATCAATTAAAGTTAATGTATAATTAAGTCTTCCCAGTGGAGTTGCAAAGTAAGTTTGGCTACCACAGAATACACCACACTGCATTCAGTAAAAATGCAATTAGGTTACATCACTCTTGTCTAGTTCATCAGAACATTCCAAGATAATAGCACAGAGAAGACTTTCCCACTACATTAGTTATTTTCATGGACTCCACAAGAGTTCATTGTGTTCATGAGAGCAGCTAGAGGTGTTTATCATTTCTTGCATCAGTAATTTAATCTCTACAGGACATGAAAGGATCTTTACCTCCTTTGCTGTCACAACTGAAAAGCACATGTATCCCTTTCTCAGCTTCCAAGAATTACTGCATCAGGTACATGCAACTTTTCAAGACTTGTTCTAAGGAAATCCTAATTAGCATTTACAGAAAAGCTTACACTTGAAACTATGAGGAGCCTAAAGGGAGAAGCAGAATGAAACAGAATGTCTTGCATCCCCTTAAAACTATGTAATTCAGTCTTTTTTTTCATAGGAATGCAAAGAAAAAGAAATTTGTAGTGCATTTCATCGACATTTAAATATGATTTTTATCAGGTAACTCACTAGGGAGAACATTCATATATATCATGAGATCCAGGCTTAAATCTCTCCTCTGAGAGATTGGTAAGAGGACATGAATATAGATCACACTTAAGAAAATTATGCACTACTCAGAAGGCTTTAGAGCCACTTCCACTTTCCCCATGGTATCATGAATATTTTCAGATCATATACAAAGTTGAATAGTTGCTGCAGGGAAGTTGGAGAAGCCAAGCAATTAGCATGCTCATCTGGGACATGCAAGACTGACTGAAAATCCTTTTCCAAATCAGATCTCTAGTTCTACAGATACAAAAATAGAAATGTTCTATTCTCCTCATAAAATTGATGCAATTAAGTGTGATGTCTATGCAGGAATATTAGGTTTTCCACAGCTTTTTGCATTTTAAAACAAAGTTACCCATTTCTAATTCTAAGAAAAAAATATTATACGAAAAATAGATTTTACAGCAATCTCTGTTTCAGATATTACTGAAACCTGGTTTGTATAATAATGACATTCCAGAAATACCAGAAACTCAATGTAAGAAATAACAATGCTACTAAATGCAGTAAAGGTTGTACAATTTGGCCTTTGCAATATTGATTTGATCTCTTACACCAGGCAACCAGGTGTTTTCCAGTAATGTGATACCTTACACCAGCTGCAAAGACCAGTGGTGAATGGGAATTGCATCCACTACCTGCTACTCGACTATGCTAGACTGGAAATTCATACAGAAAACATGTTCCAGCCCCCACTTCAGCAAAGGATTAAATTATCCATGATAGTATGTCCTTCCTTCCATTCCTGCACCGCTGAGAAGAGGAAAGGGAATGAACATCTGTCCCCTGCTCCTTTTTGGGCTTTTTAAACAAATGACAGTCATTTGCCTTTATTTGACCCGTTTTAGACAAAAGCTGACTGTAAGATGCAAGAGGATTCTGTACTTAAGAACTGTCATAAGTTGAAGCAGAAAAGGTAGGTTTTTGGTAGGGGGGGATTGAGTGGCAAATAAAAATGCTATAGTATGTCACTATGCCTGTTACATGCAAGACACTCAAAGTACATTTTGAGTTCCTTTTCAGATTACCACAAAAACTGGAAGACTTCTTTTTTCCTGAAGAATATTATGAACTATCTGATAAACTATTTTAGCAGGAGGACACAACAATTTATAGGAACCAAAAAAATCTCCTGACTTGAAAGAAACTGTACAGGAATATGAAGAGGGAACAAGCTCAGAGAACAGACTATAGTCTGAAGCATCTTTGCTGTTGTTTTTACCGTGCTTCCTTTCTAAGTCTTTTCTAAGTATTCCAGGTGATTTGAAAAGGGCAAGTGTGATATAAACCAAAAAAATCAAGTTTTCCTACATCTGGCTCATACCTACAACAGTTCCTAAGGGAAAGAAAAGACTGCTCTCTCCTGTAATGCAAGGTGTTATCCTTTTTTGACAACAACAAGGTGGCAGCCAAAGCTAATGAGGTTTCAGAACCAGCCACAGAACACTATCACAGAAAAAGACAGCAAATGAAAAATAAAAAGTAGTGTAACAACAATATTTTCCATGAGGTGTCAGCAGAAGTATCTGAACATATTGCTAAAACCTTGCAAGTGCTTTTTCAGGCTAAGGAGCCACAGGAGAATGAATTTCATGTGTGTGCTATAAATAACCTTCCATAGTTTATCTTTCACTTGCTCGGTACTCGAAGCATCATTACTGCACCCTTCCTCTTTCTCTCTCCAACCTTCACACCTACTGCTGGAATTCTGTGCTGCTCTTCCTCTTTGCCTCCCTTATCCTGACAATCCTTCTCAAAATGCAACTAATCTTCCATTTGCTACCTTTAGTTTCCAGCCTCCTGCAGCATGTAAAAAAATTAATGTACCACGTCTTTCATGCTGAATAGTCACATAATTAAGAGTATTCAGATTTATCCAATGTCTCCTAAGGACTGCACATTTAAGTGAACTTCTATTTCATGAGAGAAGAATAGGATTAGCAATGTATCCCAGAGTAAGCACATAGTATATGGACAGTCAGAATGACCAAGAATAAGTTTTTCTTGATGAATATGATTAACATATTTAAGAAGCCAAACATTAAACTTACTTAGGATTATATCCTTCTATTTTCACTACATTATTTTTATACTTATTGTCCAATAAGATCCATGATATTCTAAACCTTAAACATATGTGGCTAGATTCTATATGAGAAAATAATCAAATTAGAAATGGTTAAATATATTACTTCAGTCTTGATAAGGGAGCTTTTATGTGCTTCTTGGTTCTCCTCTAAAGATGGTTAAACATACATTTTCAAGATAAACATTGTGCTTGAAATCAAGTTAAAGAAGCCTGCAATGTACAATACAGTTAATTAAAGAAGCATGAAGTCTGCTACATGAAAGGCATTACAAATACAGTATACTGGAACCTCGAAAATGAGATCTTTCTATGGTCATATTTCAACTAATTGACATTTCACAGGGAAAACCAACATTTGAATACAGGGACAACAGACTCATAAGCATCCACTCCAGGTTTCATTTCAAGTTTGATCCCCCCCCCCTCCTTTGAATGACAGAATTCAGAAAAAATTAGCAAGTTGATATTAAAAAAAAGAAAACACAAAATGCAAATTCAACATCTGCTGTGAGTCGAACCACCATCTCATAATAACAAAGGTCAGTTGTGTCCCATTCCTTAAGTCCTACACATGAATTTATTTCAGACAGTTCCAGTTCAGTTCAGTTTTAGTGCAGACAGCTGACCATGAGGACTATTGGTAAGTTTTGAAATTACGACTCTGCATCTTGCCCAGCTGGAATGCAAAGCTACCAGTAGGAATGCAGATTGTACATTCATTTTTTTATCTGAAGTGTAATAAACAATTGTTCTGGTTTTGGCCATGAGGGGAGAGGTCTGGAGCTGTGTGGGCTTGTCTAGGTTGCTGTTCTATAGCAGCTACATCATGGATAGTGTGGAAGTAAGGAACTCTGGCTTCCAGGAAAGAGAGGTGTGGCTTCAGGTCAAGAGAGAGCCTGGAGGGAGGCAAAACTCATCCACCATTGTTGATTGTTGCCCAGGCCCTCGGTGAACATTTGCATGTGAATCACCCACTTTTGTACACTTTTATTAGTAACATTGCTGCTGTTTCTGTGTCTTTTTCTTATCTCATCGCTCTTTCCAGTA
>WBNO01015203.1:0-21512 GCA_013400575.1 Peucedramus taeniatus | reverse complement strand
TCCCTTCCCTTCCCTTCCCTTCATCATAATGGGATACCCAAGGCCTCTTCTCAAATTTCTTCATAACCAGGTGGGATTTGAAGATTATTCCTTGAATTTCTGATTTCATGATGGGTGCCATCATAACCCAATGGCTTCTGTTCTTTATTCTATTCTATGCTCCTCCCATATGCAACTGTTATTATGAAAGATGCAGTCCTTGTACTTGGGAAGTAATTGTAAATGAGTTTGACCATTAACAACAATTCATTCTCAGGAGTACTATGTAAATTTGTTAACGGTGTCAGGTTGGAACTGACTCAAGCAAGAGTTCTAGAAACCTAATAATTTTACCCATCTCAGAAACAATTAGTTTAATCAACCTTCTGCTTCTCTTTCACCCATCCAATAAACTCTTTCCTAAACAGATTTCATGTAAAGAGTTAAGACAAATGAAGGATTAATTTTTTTTAATGATTACTAGATTTTTAATGGAGTTTTGTTGTTTTTGTTTTGTTTTGAGGTGTTTACTTCAACTTATTTGTATCATACTCAACAGATACCCCTTTGTGATGTTCATTTCATAGCAAAAAACTCATTATTTTTCACCTTCTAGGATGTCAAGAGAGCTTCCAAAGGCTCTCTGGGTAAAGGGGGAAAGGATTTTCCAAATGTCAGAAGCCACAGTGAACATGCAGGTGAGAAAGGAGTTTATCTTTCAAGTTTTCAGGGACATGAGGGTCAGTCTCCAAGGGGAAATCACTTATCAGTATTTTCTATGGGAAGAAATAGGGTCTGTGTCTCAAACCATGAGCATTAGATATTCAATATTTAAGCCAGAGAATAAAAACATTATTCTGGAAGTAAAACTTTGGTGATGGTATTAATGAATGCATGATAGCAAGTACTAAAAAGTAATGATCTGATGAGACAGGTAAGGGTATATAGTAGGTGGTTTTCTATCCTAGGCAGAGCAGGACGTCCTGGAAGACCTTGATTTAATTCTTGTGTTTGTCAGTCTTTATGTGACCATAGGCAGGACATTTCATCTGACAATGACTCAGTTTTTTAGTTCTGTGAATTTATTTTTATTGCATTTGGATTACAAACTCCTTAAAAAGCAAATGCCTTACTCTGTGCTCTATAATGAAAAAGAAATCTAAGAGCAACAATGTAATGAAGCTAAATTTTATCATTATGAAATACTGACTTAGTCCAGTGAATAGCATTATGAACTGTGAAGGGCATTAATGACGTTGCATGTGGTCTGAAATCTTATGCAGAGATCAACTGAACTCCTGATATTTTAATGAAATTTTAGGTAGGAGGAATAATACATGGTTGTGTTAAATGATGGCAGAGAGATATTTTGCCTATTTGCAAGTTCCCAAATAACACTGTAAACAAAATTTTAAAAGCCCTTCCCTTGGAATACTTTGAAAAAGAACCAAATCACACAAAACCCCATGTATGTGAAAATAGCCTAAAAAGAAGAGTTGCAATATTATCATAATAATTTCAAAGCAAAAGGATAAAGCTAGGAAGCCAAGTATTTCATAATGAATGCAGCATATAGCTTTTAAACAGGGCTAACATATGGGCCACTAATATGAATGTGAATACAAATTAGATACTTTTGATTGCTTGAAATAAAGTCAGTGAAAGCCAAGCTTCAAAAAGCAAGTTGTGTGGATTTAACTACCTGAGTGCCACAGAAAGATTATTGTTCATACAGTATTTCCATATGAAAGAAAGTAATGAAGCTAATTTAGGTAATATTTGAAGATAAACTGTATACTTCTTCTGGCATTTTTTTCCTGTTTTGTTTCTTGGTCCTGGCTTGTTTAACCTTTTACTTCTACTGTCTGCTGAATTTGTCACACAAAATTACCAGGCATCTCACTTTTGGATGTTGTATAACTTTCTACAAATATGCTGGTTTTGAGATAAAGTAAGGATTATGGTGCTGGCTGGAATTAGCAGTCATTGGGAACTTATTAAGGTATAAAGCATGATTTAGCAGATAATGTTCAAGGGCTTCAAGTGTCTTCTGGCTCAGGTAAATAGAGGGAGAAGATCAGATGTTGCCCTAAACCTTGGATATTCTGCTGTAACTCAGTTCAGCAGCACACATTTTGCACCCAGCCTTTCTCTGCTGTGACTAGTGGAAAAACTGGAGAGTAGCATTTTCTCCATGAGATGCTACACTTCATGTAAAAGCAGTAAGTTACTCGTAGTAAGAGGGAAAATTAGGAGGGTTGCCTACCACCAAACATTTGGCATGGCTCAACCCCAGGTAGCAGCTATGTCATACTCTCACTGAGACTTGCAATTTCCAGGTTGTAGGAGCTACTGCCAGGAGCTCTTGAGAGATGGGTGCCAAAGGAGCTACTTAGTTTGGAGCAACACCAGCCAAGTGGGAGCCTGGGTGTTAAGACACATCTATTCCTACTCCATTTCCTGATTGCCCATCTTAGAGCAAAATCTTAGGCCCTACCAGAAGAATCAAGAGGTGACTTCTATCACCATACCTTCTGATCCATACCCTTCCCCTGTCAGACCATCTTTCCCTCATCTGGGGTCATCAACTATATTCCAAACTGCTGCCCCCTTGCAATGAAAGCAGCTCTTTAGCTCCCTTCACAGCCAGAATTGCCGTGCACTCTCAGACGTTTCAGCTGTTGACCACTCTAAACATGATCACATCCACACCCATTTACTGCTGATACATCTGCAGCTGTTCTAAGTACTCCTCTGATGTCTTCCTACCACATCTGGAGATCTTTTTAGTGCATTAGCAGCCTATGCTCTTTTTTAGCATTCTTCCCATACCCAGAGCACATGGTTACATTAAGCCAAACCACTACAAGACCAGCGTGGTTGCATTACATTCTCCTCATTGCCATAACTTGAGGAAGAGTGTACTAATCCTAAACTACATTTTAACAAAAGAGGAAAATGGCTAAATGAGCTCATTTACACGTTTGCCAATCACTTGCCAATTTGCAAAGATGTGAATTAACACATTCTGAAATTTACATAAATTCACACATAGAACTGTGCAAGACTTGGCAGCTGTGAAACAAAAAACAAAACATAAAACTCCCAAAAAACAAAACAAAACAAAACAACAACAACAAAAGAATAAAAGAAAAAATTAAATAATGGCTATGCAAAAAGGAAAGGAAAACGGCCCCAAAATACAATTTTTTTTGTGTTTATACAGATACATAACTGGGAAACCCAGAAACAATTCTGTTAATATCAGTGGTACCCATTTATATAAGTCCTGAAACTGGGCTTCATGATTCAAAATATTGACTTGGGTCCTCTTCTTTCTTGGAAAACCATAAAAAACAGTTGCAAAGATTAGGAATAAAATTTGTTGCAAAAAGAAAAATGCAGCACCTAAGCATTGGCGAGTGTCAGCAAAGTGTTTTGAAACACTTAGAAGATTTTTCCATCTTCTACACTGTGTTTTTCACACCAGCATTACTCACCCCTGGCTATGCACTTACACTCTGACAATTATACTGATTAAAGCAAATGATGTTTTTAAATCATGGCTGTGATAAAATTTAAATTGAGCCTGAAGGACTTCCTGGACCGCTGATGTTGCACTCATGTTCATAAGTGGGGCTTAGCTAGCAAGGTCACTGAGCTCAGGCTGCAGCCTGACTCGTTTTTGTTTAGAGGAATCAAGGTAGCAAACAGGTGTGTGGTGTTTGCCACTAGATTACTTCAGCTAGCAATTGGTCTTGTCTTCCTTTATCCATGTCTTCCTTTATCTTCAAAACTGTGTAGCAGCTTGAATTGGCAGCAGCACCTTCTTTACAGGATGGCAGCTCTGGAATATGTGTTTAAATCCTCACTTTTTTGAGGGAAGGCTGTTTGCAGTTGGACAACTAATGCATAATCCTCATTGTCTGTTCCTTCCCAAGTGCTGCTATCTCCAACTAATTATCTCTCAGCAGAGAAAACTGGCTGACAATGTCAGTGAATATTAATGACTTGGTCAGTGCCAGTTATTTTATTAGGAGAGGTGTAGTCACCATGCAGAGGCATGGCAAGGAGTGGTGTATGGCACCTAAGGGGTAGGGGATGGTATTTTATGCTAACAGAATCGTAATTGTTGACAGTATATTCTGCTTTACCTGCAAAGGTTGGATTAATGGCTACTAAAAAAGTATACTGTCACTCTCAAAAACTGATAAGCACTTTGCTAGTTCCTGTTATTGTTACACAAGCTGCTCCCTTCATCAGTGGTTCTGACCTCTGTTTTCAGCAGATACTTACAAGTTGAAAATTTAAGGGGCAGAGCTGTGTACAATGCAGTGATCTAATACGTGTGTAAAGGCTGACAGAGGCCTTGAAAATGCCTTTTTATAAGCAGGGATTTTTTTTATTCAAGCAAAAATGGTAGGTTTGGCTGGAATTTTTTGAACTCTAAAAACAAGACAAAAAAATTAAGGAAGTCAAAATAAAAGTGCCTTGATTTGCCAAACTGTATTATTTTACTGAGACCCTTTTTTTTTTTTTGCATTATAGAAATCAAATAATACTTAGGACAGTTTAAGAAAGCAGGAGAGCTATTAAATATTGTAAGTTCAATTTTAAAATTCAACTGAAGCATCTTCATTCTGAAATGCCTTGATACCACACATTCAGGAATCTTGCTAAAGTTTTTTTGACCACTGCTTGCACTAGATAAAAGCAGTTGTTATGAGTTAGTCCCTTGCTACTCCTGCTACAAAGGTAACTGGACTGCAACCAGACTTTCTGTTAGGAAGAATGTGACGGTATGACATATGGGGAAAACTGGTATTTCAAAAATAGCTGGAAAGATTTGTAGCCCTCAGAGTCTTACCGGTTCTTTCCTCCCTGATTTAAATGTCATACTCCACACTGAATATGTTTAGATAGCAGTGTCACTGACTAGTTTGTAGACCTCAGTAATTAATCTAGCAATGCTCCCCTTAATGTGGATGACACAATCTGTCCAGGTAGAGACAATTTTGTCAAGCACAGAAACATAATCCTTCTGTCCCTGAAACAACACATTAGTTATCTGACACTCTTCTTAAGTTTCTTCTTGTGAGAGTTGGCAACTATTTTAGTTTCTCTCATTTTATATACTTTCATTACATGGCTAGAAAAGAGAATTCTGTTGTTTACCTCCCTTCCTTAAATTCCAGGAAAACAGAGCTGATTAGATTAGCTTTTTAAAGATCATTTTATTTCCTTAATGGGTCATTTTGATTCTTCAAATTGGTGAGGTCATAGGCAGAAGTTGAAATGTTTTTATTTGATTGGAGAAAATATATCCACTTTGTACTAGACAAGTGGTTTACATACCTAAAACCAAAGAGTGCACAACCTCATCTGCCACAGAAATGATGAGGGAGCTCCTGTACTGTCAGCAGCACCTGGTGATATTCACATGCACAATCTACTTTGTGGACAGAAAGGCCCCAAAGTTTTGGCAATGTCAAGTATTCTTAACCTGAAGCAGAAAGGAGCTGAAAGAGTGAAATATCCTTCCAGAACAGGAATATGTCATGCAAAATCATTCATGTAAATATTTGTAGTTGGGTTGCTATTTCTCCAGGCAATTTGCTCTTTGTTTTATTTCTGATTCTCTGAAAACAGGCAGATGAGGGGCCTGAGAAGGATGATGTGCAAAGTCTTGCCTTGCTCCAGACTTCTCAGGTGGTCTGAAGTATGTAATTTATCTCCTCTGAGACTTTGTTGACCTGTCTAAGAAAAATATAGTGCATAAAGATAAATCATTTGGAGGTTGTAGAGACTTAGAAATGTCATCGTGGAGGTGAAGTGTATTAAAACGATTGCAGAAAAAAGTACAACTGGCCAAGGTTTATACGTAATCTCTATACCCTTCAAGTAGATAGGCTGACTTTGGATAAAGATTTTTCATCCAATTTCTCTGGCAAATAGGTGCCAGCAAGCCTATCTATACATGCAGGTTCTAAGACTTCATTGTCTCCTTAGACTTTTCAAATTAAAACTCAGGAGAGTTGTTTTACATTTAGGACTAGGAAGTATCCTTCCTGCTAGTGAGGCACTATCCTGTCGTGACTTTATAATGCTTGTATCCCCATTCATCTGTTTAGCCCAGAAATAATGGTTCCTAGAGCAAAGTGGGGAAGAGAAAAAGCGTGGAGTTCATTATCAGAAACTGCACTTGCTCCCCTGCATCCTTCTCCTGGACTGTGTTGTCTGCAGAACAGCCAGATGGCAGGAGAGAGCTCTCCTTTGCTTTTTAGTTAGTTTTTAGCTAGCTGAGGCAGCGAAGTTCCCTGGACTGTGGTTTTTCTTTTTCTTGTTCAAAAACCCAGAAGAGCACTAGGAGCTCACACTTGTGGCCACCAAGGCCTGGCCTGGTCCACGGCATTTCCCAGCACTGGAGGGACAGATAACAGACTGAGTGAGCTGAGCTGCAACCCATGAAGGGGACTTTCTTTGGAGTGGCAAGAGGTTTTATTGTTTAATGTTATTAATTGTTTTGTGCTGGTGAATGCTTTGCCTGTTAAATAAAAAGGTTTTTTCCACTTTTCTCAAGGGAAATCTTTTCCCAAAACAGTTGGGTGAGGGGCCGCTTGCATCTGCTTTCTAGAGGAACCTCTTTGGAGGTTTTCTCCCAAATTTGCCCTAAACTGGGACAGGCACGTAGCAGGCATGGAGCTGCTGTGCAATCACTTTGTAATAAATGGATAGTGCAGTGTTGGCTCTCATGAATGTTAAATGTATGTTATAAGGTTGAAAGAAGTTCTGTTAAGATCTGGTGGTTTTTATTTGAATTTTGTAATGTTGAAAGTCGATCTCCAGCCATTGGGAAAGCAACAGCACGAAGGACTGCACACACTCCAAGAGGTGGGACAAAGGGGGAGATGGGTCAGAAGAGTGGCATATGCACAAGTGTGGGGAGGGTTGGCTTACAAGGGGGTTGGCTTATCAACAGCACATATAAGGATTGTTACGGGTGTGGGCGGTGTGCCTCTGGCTGCAGCTAAGCACCCAGAGCTGACCCTATTTTCATATTCAGACACTTGTTGTGCTTCAATAAACCTTTTAAAACTTTAAAAAGTGAGGCATTGTTTCTCACAACTGGGGACTCATCCAGGATGAAAACCTTGTCTTTGTGGCCCTAGCAGATTTCAGGTGAGAAGCGCACCCTGGCGATTTTGGCGGCTTGATCGGCTTCTTCTGGTGTCATCAGTGATTTGCAGGTCAACACCCCAGGGACAACAAGGGATCAAATAAGGAAAGAGAAGAGAGTGAAACAGGATAAAGGCCCCCTGATAACTGTGGAAATAAACCTACCACCTTTTTGTGCACGAAAAGAATATGGAATATTATGAGTATGGTGCATGGGGAAGGTGGAGGTGGAATCCAGGAGCGCGACTGGTGTGAGACATAGACTGGACAGTGAAGTGAGTGTGAAGTCTTTCTAAGCCATGATTCCATATCTCCGGAGGAGACCGGCCAGCAAAGAGACTAAGTGAAAGGTGGAGACTGAATGAGCCCCAGAACAGCTGGAGGTAGACTACCTTGGGAAGAAGCTAGGAATGGGGTTAGGGAAATGGAATCGGGTTGGTCAGATTGCCCATAATCCTGTGCAGGAACCTCAGCTCCAGTTGGTGCTGCATGGGATCTGGATCTGAGTCTGTCAGAGTTTAAGGACATGGGATGGTTGGGTGGATTTGAGATGTGTTAGACTTTGGGTGACACATGACAAACCAACTCCCAAAGAGGGACTTTGGCCAGAAGTAGATGAGATTTCCTCAGGTTTGGAAACTCCCAAAAAAGAACAGTTTGAGCAGCAGGCTGCAAGAGGCAGAATGCAAAGGGGTGGTAGGATAGTTGGAGTGGATAACACAACATGACCAAATAGGGACAAGGGGTAGGACTAATTAGGCTTGCAGGGTTGAGGGTTGGTGTGGGATCCATACCCTCTATCCAAGAGAATCTGCACTAGCCAGATTACAGACATCTGGAACCGCCAGACTGAGGATTGGGGGTGGGGATCCTCAAAAACCAAAGAACAGCAGACAAAATTTTAGAGTGAAAGCAGGGATTAAGTCCAAATAGGAGTTTCAGGGAGGAAGCTGAATCAAGAGTTGTGAGACTGGATTGAGGGTTGTGAGAGGAGATGTAGGGATGGGGTCTGAATTGGTGTCGATTTGGCTAGCAGGGTTTGGACAAGTGCCCCAGATTGGACTGTATCCTCTGGCGAGTGATGATTGGAAGTGAACACTGAAATAAAAGTATCTATTGCTGTATTGCTGTTCCATCCTGGCTGCCTGGAGGGAGGCAGGTTTTTGTTGCAGAGTGAAGAAGTGGCTTGTTATTGGCTGCCTGGAGGGAGGTGGGTTGCAGGGACTTGGGATTGGCTGCCTGGAGGGAGGCGGGTTTTTCGTTGTTTGGCTGCCTGGAGGGAGGGGGGCTTCATAATTGATTGTTTGTACAGAAAGGAAAATAGAAAAAGGGCAGATTACAGGATCTCTTAAAGGAAGCACAGAAGGTGTCAGGAGGGATGAGGAGAAAGTGAAGGCAAAGGCCAGAGTAATGGTAACCATCATTAGAGAAGGAAGCCAGCACACGAGGATCAACCCTTGTAACGGAAAGGGACCCCGATTGGGAATGGGTAGGTGGAATATAGGGGGCATCAAGTGGGATATGGTTCCACAGGATGGGATCCCTAAGAAGGAAATCAAGGAATTGGGAAACTTAGGACCGATTCGCTTTTATTGCAAGAAAAATTGACATTTCAAGAGAAACTGCCCCCAAAGGGAAAGGGACCAGAAGATTTTTTAAAATTATGGAGAGTGGGAGGTGGAAGATTAGGGGTGTCAGGGGCTCTACCTCCTGGGGACAAAGTCCCATCATGAGCCCTCCACAACCTTAAAAGTAGGACCCCAGAAGGAGGAGTTTGAATTTCTGGTAGACACAGGAGCTGAAAGAACTTGTGTTTGTAAAATTCCAAAGGGATGTGAGACGAGCCAAAATATAGTGCAAGTAGGGGGTGCAAAATGGGAAGGGTTTAAAGCACTAGTCATAAAGCAAGTAAGGTTTGAAGGGACAAATAAACTAGGAATCAGGGATATTCTATTAGTTGCAGAGGCATGAGGCAATTTATTGGAGCAGGATTTGCAGTTGCAGTTAGGCATCGGAGTGCTCCCAGAGGAAGGGAAAATGGTAGTTAAGCTTCTCAGACTAAAAAGAGGAAGATAAGGAAAGGATTAATGAAATTTTGTGAACAAAACCTGGAAATCGAAGCAAGTTAAACATGGCTCCTATAGTAATAAAAATAGCTGATGAAGACCACCCAGTTTAGGTATGGCAATACCCAGTCTCCTTGAAAGGCAGACGAGGACTGCAGCCGGTGGTCCAAGAATTGCTTAAAGAAGGGACCTTAGAACCATATATGTCCCCCCATAATACACTCATATTACCAGTAAAAATGTCAGACAGAACTTTCCGGCTTGTCCAAGACCTTAGGGAGGTGAATAAAAGAACTGTGTATCAATATCTGGTAGTGCCCAACCCCTACACAGTATTAAGTAATATTCCCCCATTGCACCAGAAGTTTAGTGTGCTAGACCTCAAAGATGCTTTTTGGGCATCCCCATTAGCAAAGTCGGGATATATTTTCTTTTGAATGGGAAGATCGCAATTCAGGGAGAAAGCAACAATTAAGGTGGATAAGGTAACCCCAAGGATTTTCTGAATCCGCAGTTCACACAATTATTCGGACAAGCACTGGGAGAAGTACTGCAACTATTCCCCTCCATACCTGAAATAAAACTTATCCAGTGTGTGGATGATTTACTTCTCTCAGGAAGGGATGAAAAGAAAGTCCATGAGTCCACCATAGTGTCATAAAATTTTCTGGGAAACCAAGGACTTAGAGTATCAAAAGGAAAACTTAAATTTGTAAAATGTGAAGTAAAATACCTAGGACATATAATTTGTCAAGGGAGCTGGCAACTGAATCCTGAAAGAATTACAGGAATAGTCTCACTTCCGCGGCCGAAAACTAAGAGGGAGGTTAGAAGGCTTCTAGGCTTGTTAGGATTTTGTAGGCTATGGATTGAAGGGTATACTCAGGCTGTCAAGTTCTTCTATGAAAAGCTAGTAGAAGATGAGACTGGGTAGTGAAAGGAGGATGAGCAGAAGTTTGAAAATTTTAAACAGAAATTAGTCACTGCACCAGCTTTGAGTCTTCCTGCCTTAGACAAACCCTTCTCTCTGTTTGTGAATGTAGAAAAAGGGGTAGCACATGGAGTATTGGCCCAGGACTGGGGAGGGTCCAGGAAACCAGTGGCCTGTCTATCAAAACTACTGGACTCTGTCAGCCAAGGGTGGCCAACTTGCATCCAGGCAGTAGCTGCAACCTACTTACTAGTAACAGAAAGCAGGAAACTAACCACTGGGGGAAAATTGAAAGGACACACCCCACACTCAGTTAGGAGTATCTTAAAGTCAAAAGGCTGAGAAGTGGCTTACTGATTCCTGAGTGTTAAAGTATGAAACCATTTTAATTGATAAGGTAGATTTGGAGCTAACCACAGATGATCATCTCAATCCTGCCCAGTTTTTGTATGGAGAAGCAGTGGAAGAATTAGTGCATGATTGCTTAGAGGTTATTAACTATCAAAGGCAAGAGAAGATCTAATGGATCAACCGCTCCAAGAGGGAAGTGATTGTACACTGATGAATCTTCGAGGGTAATCTAGGGGCACTGGATGTCAGTGTATGCTATAATCGACTAAAGGCTGGTAGCCATGGAAAAGGGAAAGTTACCTTCTAACTGGTCAGCCCAAGCATGTGAGTTATATGTCCTAAAGCAAGATCTAGAAATATTAACACAAGAAAGGGAAACTGTGTATATGGCTTCAAAGTATGCCTTCAGAAAAATTTGGAGAGAAAGAGGGCTAATAAATTCAAAGGGGAAGGGATTGGTCCATGAAAGGCTTATTTTGAAGGTATTGGAGGCCTTACAATTGCTAGAAGAGGTGGCAGTGGTACATGTTAAGGGACATCAAGGGGTGACCCCAGAAGTACGGGGAAACAATTTAGCAGATTTGGAAGCTAGGGATGCACCTGAATCGGGGACAGAAAAATTAATGATGGTGTTAACCCCACAGGAAAAATGCAGGAAGCTCCAGTGTTTAGTTAAGTGGAAGAGAGAGAACTCCTCCAAATGAGAGCAAGAAAAGATACTGAAGAGAAGTGGAAGTCACCGGATGGGAGACAGTTGTTAAATAAACCACTCACCAGGAAAATGCTAGAAGGCATGCATAACAGGGCATATTGGGGTACACAAACACTGAGTTCAGTTCCTAAGGGACTGGGGTTGCGTAGGAATTTTTGGAATAGCTAAACAGATAACTGAACGGTGCGTGATATGTCAACAGGTAAATAGGATAGTCATGAGGAAAACACCCCAAGGAGGGTGGGAGCTAGTCTTATGACCTTTTCAGAACATCCAGGTAGACTTTACTAAACTTCCCCAAGTGCAATGATGGAAATTATTGCTAGTAATTGTAGATCATTTAACCAATTGGGTAGAGGCAGTGCCCATTGTGAAAGCCACTGCCAGTATTCTAAATAAAACACTCTTGGAATTAATAATTCCCCAATATGGGGTGATGAATAGGATTGATTCAGACCAAGAAACTAATTTCACATCCAGGATATTGCAGCAGGTTGTTCAAGCTCTGGGTATAAAATGGGAGTTACACACTCCATGGCATCGGCAAAGCTCTGGTCATGTTGAAAGGCTGAATCAAACTTTTAAAACAAATCTAATTAAGCTAATGGTTGAACCCAAATGTCATGGATAAAATGCCTCCTTTTAGCCCACTTAAGAATTAGAACCCAGCCTTGGTCAGATTTAGGAGTCTCACCCTATGAAATGATGTTTGAACTACCTTTTTTGACTTTGCCACAGAGAATTGCCACCTATGAGGAGGGGGAAGCCTATGCCAGAAAGTATGTCATGTCTATAGCACAGACCTTAGAAGAGTTAAGGCAGAAAGGGATGATCCCTCAAACTGCTACCCTGGATTTCAAAATTCATGTTAACCCTGGGGATGGGTAATAATCAAGTCATGGAAAGACCAGCTTCTAATCCCACAATGGGAAGGTTCCTTTCAGGTGCTGCTCGCCACTGAATCGGCTGTGCGAACTGCAGAGAAGGGGTGGATTCATGCCAACAGAATTAAGGGCCCTGTGGAAGAATCAAAGGAATAGACCATAACATCTAGACTGGATGAGACTGACTTTTAAGCAAAGACTGAGAGGCAACCAGAAAGGCCCAAGGACATCTGAGAAAGAAGGTCAAGCTTCTACCAGCCATCTCAAGGACTGTTTGGATAACACTTTGAGCAAAAGATTTGGATTGTGTTGGTCATTAATGTAATCATCCTATTCAGTGGATGGGGATTACAAGTACCTGTTGAAGGGGAAGTACTTGAGAAACAGTGACAAGTGCTAAAAATGATTAGCTTGGAAATTAACAAAAGGAGTGTGATGGGAAATAGAGGGCAAGACCGGGTTGGCCCCTGCACTCGCCACCGAGAAGATTAGATAAATCTGCTATGGGTAGCAACCCCAAAGGCATGGCAGGTGGGGGTAAAAGCCATACCGGACTATAATTTCTTTTTTGTCTATTACTCCTTAGTTGTTTTTTCCCTCCTGGAATCCAAAGAAATTTCTTCTTACAAATGTTACCAATCATTTTACCTAATAAAAATTCTACTTTCTTTTTTCACAGTCCATACCCACATCAACAGATACTGTTATGACCCATGCAAACTAGAAACATGTACACTTAACGGACAGAAGTACTGGATTGCAGAAAATCTAGGACAAGGTGGTCAGTGGCTGGGAAGTAAATGTCCAGAATGGGAAAGATGGGTTTGTTTTACAATTGCCACAGTGGGGCCCAGGATTTGGTGAAAGAGTGGGTAGTAAGATAACAAAGCATGTACAGTGAGCTAATCTTAGGCGAATCCAACATGAAATAGGAATCCCTAGATTATGGAATAACCTTAGGGGAAAGGAAAAGCAGAGAACTAAACAAAANGGGGGGGGGAGGGGGGCATAATGATGGAGGAATGGCCATGGAGAGGCAGTATCTTGGGACCTCTTGAAATGGAATTGAACAAACATAAAAGGGAAGAGTCGACCAGAAGAGTGGATCTTAAGTTCAGTGGTAATAGGGGAAGAGTGTCTCTGGTGCATCGGGAAGCATTTTCTTAACAAGGTAGGAAGTACCCCTTGCAAGAGATATAAAGTCAGTAATGGGACCTTTGCATGGTGGATCCCCAAAGAACCAATGGAGTATTAGGCCCAGAGAAAAACTCATGATAAAGGATTGCAAATATAACAATGAAACTGGAATCTTCCTGTGTAATGATCTAGGTAAGAATCCTTATGCTGAAATTCTGGAGATATCCAATTTTTGGGGAAATATCAATCAACAAAGTAACAACTATTGGAGAGCACCAGATGGCCTATTCTGGATATGTGGGAAGAGAGCTTTCCCAGGACTACTCCCCCTTCCTCCCCCAGTGGAAAGGGAAGTCTACTCTGGGAATTATACAGCCTGGATTTTTTTTCTCTTACCTGGGGAAGGATGGGGATGATTTAAGTGTACCGGTTTATGAGGCTTTATAAAGAGATAAAAGGGAACTAATTGGAGGATCTCAAAAACAGGGAAATGAGGAATGGCCTCCTGAATGCATATTGGAAATGTATGGGCCAGCCACATGGGCACAAGATGGAAGTTGGGGATATCAAACTCCAATCTATATGCTAAATAAATTGAATCATAAGACTCCAAGCAGCTGCAGAAGTAATAACTAACAAAATTGCTTTAGCATTGGAATTAATATCTAACCAACAAAGACAAACAAGGGCCATTGTCTATCAGAACAGGTTGACCTATTAGCACAGGAAGGGGGTGTCTATGGGAAGTTCAATACATCTGACTGTTGTTTGAAAATAGATGACAACAGGGATGTCGTCCTGGATATCGCCAAAGATATCAGGAAAATAGTCCATGTCCCGGTCCAAAAGTGGGAATCAATATTAAAAGCTGGTGAGACAACTTACTGGGGATGGAGTGGTGCAAAAAGTTAGGCTTCCTCCTCATGTGTACAGTGGAAGGATTATTATTTCTTCCTTTTATGATGCCCTGTTTCATTCAATTAATCACAAGAGTAATTAAGGGTATGCCAATAGTGGCAATGCCTATGGACCCAAAATATGCTACGCCCAGAACGGCATTACAAGGAGTAATGGTGCTGAAGAAGCAGAACAAACTAGAAGACCCCTTTCAAATAAGCCAAACTGATCTATGAAAAGTATGAGTGGATCCCCAAAGGAATCAAAATTGTTGCTTGAGCCAAATAACTTACTGAGAAATGCCATTCACTTGTTTTATAATTTTAGAAGTTTAATGGTAATAAAATAGTAATAAAAATCAGGACAATAAGAATTTGGACAATCAAGTTAGGACAATAAAAAGCAAAGAATTACGGATGTCCGGGTGCTTTTGCACTCTGCCACAAAAGCACACTTTGCTAACAAAGGATTAACCCTTAAAAGCAATAGCTTCTTGCATATTCATATATCTCATACATGATTCAAATATTCCTTTCAAACTAGGGGTTTTTCTGCTTAGTATCAGGTTCCCCCCCTCATCTTGTAAATCCATCGTCTCAGCCCCTCGGAGTCTGGGTTTTTCCGATAAGGAGCCAATAATTCTTTTCTTGGGATCTTGGTATCTTGTTGCTGTTATCTCTATGTGAACAATTTCTTGATTATCTTACCTATTCCTTGAGCTAGTTACAAAAAATATCTTACATGACATAGTTTCTATTTTAATATTGTGCTATAGCCAAAAAGCTATATTTACCACACTACTTAAAAGAGATTAATACAGCACTACTTAAAAGAGATTAATGCAGTATAACTTTCCAACATAACACATATAGTATTAATTTTAACATTTTCAAAGAGCCAATCATATAATATGCATTTTTCACACTTACAAAAATGGAAAAGAGGGGATTGGAATAAATGGATAGTGTGATGTTTGGTCTCGTGAATACTAAATGTGTGTTATAAAGCTGAAAGAAGTTCTGTTAAGATCTGGTGGTTTTTATCTGAATTTTGTAATGTTGAAAGTTGATCTCCAACCATTGGGAAAGCAACAGCACGAAGGACTCACAGACTTCAAGAGGCAGGATGAAGGAGGAGATGGGCCGGAAGAGTGACATATGCACAAGTGTGGGGAGGGTTGGCTTACCAGGCATTTGGCTTGTCAACAGCACATATAAGGATTGTTACGGGTGTGGGCTGTGTGCCTCTGGCTGCAGCTAAGCACCTAGCACTGTCCCTTTTTCCTTATTCAGTCTCTTGTTGTGGCTCAAGAAACCTTTTTAAAATTTTAAAAAGTGAGGCGTTGTTTCTCACAACTTTAAATAACGATTTTGAAAAATAAAACATGTAAGCTTATGTGTGAGATAAAAAAGGTGTTGGGGGTTAGGATTTTTTCCTTTTGTTTCTTTCCCTCATGGAATTTTGTCCCGTAAGTTTCTAGGAAACAATAATTTAAGAAAACAAAAGATGTAGCTGGGTGTCACAACATTCCATTGAAATGGCCCTGCCTGGGAGTGGGTTGCAAGTGATAAGGTGAGGGGGTTACTCCGGAGGTTTGGGGCTGGGTTTTTGGTCGGTCTGATTTCTGGGTCTGGGGAAAAGAGGAGCTGTTTGATGTTTTCCCTGACACCTGACCACTTGGACCTCAGAAGCAGTGCATGTGGTGCCGAAACATCGGGATCGGCTCCTGCCGGACCCTCTGCCCACAACGTGTTGCTGCAGCCACTCCTGTGGGCTGGACTATGAGATCCCAGGCTGCTGTGATTTTCCTGCACTACAAGTCTGTTTAATTACTTTTTTTTTGTTTCCCAGACGTTTTGGGGGTGGGGGGAAGCGGGGGATATCCCCATATGGGCCACTTCTGCGCAGTAGCTTGGCAATCGTGGCCAGCTGCCGCCCGTGGCTTTCTGTCTCGGCCAAGCCATCATTAACCGCATGGTCTCTGTGCTTCCACCAGAGCGCCCCCTGCAGCACGGGGGGATCATCGCACCTGCTCTGCCCACTGGGAGCCACCTGCGCCCCTGCTACCAGCATAACTACAACAAGGCAGAAATTAAAGAGCAGGAAGAGTCCAGAGGGAAAGGGGTCATAGTCTCCATTTCAAGGGAGGTTCCCACCTTCCTTGGCAGATACCTGTCTTTCAAACCAAGACAATAGGGTACCATTCTGCTGAGACACAAAATTTCCTTGCATGAAGACATTACCTTTGCTGAACATGGGCATACTGGAAAACCAGGCAGGAAACTGACCAAGTGGATTTAGGTTGGCATCTTCACAGCAAATGTTTGGGGGCAGTTTTCGGGTATCTCTTGTGCTCATACTCCCAGCTGAGGGTGTTTTGCAAAAGAAGAAAAAGTCATGAGTAATCAACCAGTCTTTTTTTTTTTAATTTTTTTCCCTATAGCAGGAGCAAAGAGCAGTGGTCAAGAAGTGGAAGAGTCTCAAAGCCGTGTAAGACCATGCCAGAGCACAGGAGCCAAACTGAAAGGTTGACCTGAGACAGGCAGCCTGAGAGAACCCTTTTAGTGGGCTCCTCTGCCTCCCTGGGAGTGAAAAGTCGGTGAGGCCAGGAACCTCTTCATCATTAACATCTCTTAGGAAGCAAGGGAGAGTGAGTTTGCTTTGTGTTTTTACCCACTGAATAATTTGGGTGCTGCAGCTCCAGGCTGGGGTAATGGTCACATTATCTCACTTTTCTCTGCTGTGCTGCACTAGGATCCAGGCTTGGCACCGGGGTCTGCCAAAACCCCTACCTGTAAGGCTTCTGTAGTACCAGATGTGCAATATAGGGCTTGAGACAACACTTCATTCTCTTATTTATTCTGTTCCGTCTTGTCAGAGAAATAAAAGACTATATCAAACACATAAAGCACTTAAACACATCTTTAGAATAGTTTTGAGTAATAAGGGGTTTCACAATGTCTGTCACCACAAGAACACTTTTAATAATGTTTTCTTATTTTGTATTTCTATGCTGGTACTTCCTGTCTTGATCACAATTAGAGAAAATTAGGGTAAGAAAGGTAAAAGATTATATTTGATTGTTTTCTACTTTCCCAAAGTTATGTGATCTGATTTGTTTCACATTTACATAAAAATTTGTGTCATTTCTTATTAAACAGTATTGTTATTCTTCTTTGGAATTAATTCATCCTGCAGGCAGATTTGTCTTTGGCTCTATCTTGATTGCTTTTTAACCCACTTGTCGAACATAAATATTCTAATGATGCACTATTTTTTGAACAGTTGTCTATAGTCTAGAGATCTACAGTTTCCAGAGTCTCCTTGGTCTCTGGAATAAATGAATGTTCACACTTTGCTTGATCTCTCTGTGTCCAGATTGGACTAAGCAAAGACAACAATTCTGATACAAAAAAGGCATTTCCTTTGGTATTTAAATTACATCTAACCATGGAGTGAAGTGCTGAACTGACATGAGGGATAGTTCACAGGCATCAAACTGTGGGAGCTTTATAAGAAGGGTGAGTCTAGCATGTTTTCTTGTCAGAAATTCTTGCACGTGTGCTGTGAAGTAACTGGACAGTATTGGGAGGACTTCAGATACATTGCATGTACGCAGACAGTCTTTGGGGTAAAAATCAAAAGAGTGTATGTGGTACACATCTCGGAAGCAGCAGATTCAGTATACCTGAACTATAATATTTATCCATACTTATCTACTACTCTTCAGCAGGCACATATTAGGAAAAAAATGTGGTTTTCACCCAGTAGGAAAAGACAGGGATGCCAAAACCAGAATAGCTTTATATAAACACCAGGTGTAGGTTTTTTATTTGCAGATAGTTTAACCACCCTTGAGTGACACTTAAGTTTGCTTACTGAGTAAAAGTGCCTTCCATATCTTTGATGAAAACAACAAAATAACCATGTGGAGACTTGAAAAATTAAAATAAATTTTGTTTCTGATGCTCCACTCCATGTACCTAAAATTGTATCTGTGCATCTTTGTAACTTTAGAGTCTTTTAAACATAGATAGAACAAATGCCAAATGAAAAACTGCTAGCATCCTTACATAAACATAGATGCAGAAGACAGTTTCTGTAAATCTTTTGTGTAAATGGTGGAACTGTTGATATCACAAGAATCAGACATGGTTAATAATGTACCCAGACAGTTACAAAGAAAGCAAATGGGGTTGTGAAACAGGGTCTTGACTTACCAGTGAATCAAAAACTTGGCCTCATAGCCTCAAAGTGTGGGGGGGAGGGGAGGGGGGAAGATTGTATTGCTTAGTTTGTTTAGGTCTAGGGCTTTACAGCAGAGTTTGGGAAAAAAATATGCTACTGATAGTGGACAGAACTCAAAGACATTTAGCAGGGATAAGAAAAAAGTAAAAAGCCAACTCAGTAACCGTACTAAAATCAGCCCCAGCTAGTTAAAAGGGTCACCAGCAGGGTGAGACTGTGATGACTGACTCAAGAAACCCACGGACTCAAGAGAATGATCTTGAGGGTAATGACTGATCAAGCAGGGTAATAAGAATGAGAAGCAAGAGAATAATTTAATCAATAGAAGGAAGAATACTAATTAACAAGAGAACTAGGTAATTTGCAGCTGGTATACAATGATTCCTTTATTTGCTAAACTATATACATAAAATTTTGAGAAATCAGTGTGCTATCTTTGTGGATTTACCACTTAGCACCAATCATTGAGCAAAAAATAAATACTTCAGCTCTGTGTATGAGATTGGCATACTGCACACTGGGTGATGAATCCTGCTTTTAGGGACAACAATGCTACTTCTGAAATTGCTATATGACTTATTGAAACACTTGCTCCAATTGTGAACAAGTTCAGATGCGGCCAGGCCAGGCTACTACAGTGTTGAAAGAGATGTGGAGGCGTCATGGGCTGTGCTTAGAGGAGCCTTGCAGCAGAATGGGGGATAGCTGTTAAAGTACCTGCATGTGAGTTGGACCTTGCAGTGCAAGAAAAAACATAACTTTTTCTGCACTGGTGAGCTTGTGTTTGGAGACATGACATTTATCATGAGGAAGAGGAAGCAGAAGGACTGCATTGACTGGTGAGACAACTGACTGTAGTAGACAGAGCTAGAAAGTCAGGATGAACATTTTTAGTTTCCTTTCATAGGTTAGAAACACAGAGGGAAAAAAAAAAATATTTTTCTTGGGCTAGATTTTTTTATCCCAGAAGAAAGCCAGATAATCATACTCTTGTTTCATTACTCCAGCCCTTCAAAATGGTTTCTGTACCAAATAAGTATTTTAAGTAAATTCCTGTTTCACTATTACTATTTTAAGTAAATTACTGTTTCCAGGCAGTATTAGTCTCTTATGATTCTGCTATGCTCTAAGGTAAATATGTTGCTAGTACTTAATATTCTGTTTTGTTACAGTCAGTAAATATTGGGTACATATGGCAGCTTTCTAAACTCTAAAAAAGGGAGTGGAATGCATCCCATCTCACTCCTGATGTTTGGTGAGTTTGGTGAATGTGGCTCCCATTGATATCAGTCATTTGAACAAATGAGTCCTCTTCTAGGCATCTGAGTTTCATGGACATAACCTTCCATTTAGATTTCGTAGCAGCCAAACTAGCTGCTAGTAAAGTCCAGGATAAGGAAGCAAAGAGAGACTTTGCATAGTATCCACAGATGTTTAATTTAGCTGCATGGTAAGATGTTCAGGGTCCAAGGGGGCGACTCTTGGGGAGAGTCCAGGTATCTGTGTCTTGAGAGGTAGGGGCTGAACAGTGGTTTCGGGGCAGTACAAAGATGAGGGCCAATGGGGGAATAGGGAGGGAGTGGCTGAGGGACACAGGAGCAAGGGAAGGAGCCCTTGGGATATAATAGCTTTTGAGGGAATCTTCTGTGTCTCCCTAACCTGGGGAATGGCCCTCAGGGTCTCCACAAGATTTTATGTAAGCAATTTTTTCTTTTTTAGTATTCAATTCTTCCTAGTTTTGAACTCTTATCACTAGGTAAATCCTCTCTCCCATGAGAAACTTTGTACTCTTCTATGCTTTTATTCGCAAAAAAAGTTTGAATTTTGTTTATAAATGTACAAGCTGTACTTTATATGTACTAGCCGAAATATATTTATCATACTTCTAATTCTTAAAGTTAAAATATTTGCTAAAATATTTGTTTGTATTGATGGATGAGTGAAAACAATAGATTTTTTTCTCTTTCTAACTCCCCACATGCTGGAGAAGAAAAATAGAGCAAAGATGCTGCTTAACTGAAAGAACTTTTATGCATTTAGTTTCAGCACAACCTGTGTAGATGTTGTGAAGTTTTTTGCAAACACATTAAATTAATAGCTTTGATTCTTAAAGATTTCCCCCGACTTCAGTAGCTAGAGCTATTGTGATACATACTTTATAATGCAATACATTAATGGGATCTAGATGCATAATAATGCATGGGTAGATCTAGAGTTCAAGCTCTAGGAATGAGCTTCCACTTTTTCTGGATTTGGGTTAATCAACCTGTAACCTCCTTTGCTTGTGGGATTTCCTGGGTGGGGGATGCAGCAGTCTCACTGCTGCTCATCTCCACTTCTCCTGCACGCAGTCTGGCTCTTGGTTTGAGGTTTTCCTGCAATGTCCTCCTTCCACACTGTTTAGAGGAGTCCTTTCTTGGCTACACCATCCAAAAGTCCAGAGGTCCCTCTATGACTAGATCTCACGTACCCTAGAAAGGGTAGAACTATGACTTCCAGTTCGAAATGTATGCACATTAATGGCAATCTCTGAGCAGCAGTTGCACTAACGATGGGAAGTTAAAATTTCTTGTGTGTCATGGTGACCATTTACATTTTGTGAAAAAGTGTCCCTATATAATGAATTTTCAGTATTGGGGGAATATGTACAGCTTTTGATAATTTTATAATATCAGCCTCTCTCCTGCAGTCCTGTGCTGGCTGGCTACTCTAAAAGTATACAGTCAACAAGACAGCAATGAACAGAAGTATTTTCAAGAGCAGATGGGATGTACCTTAAAAACCAGGACTGTCCCAGTAAAACTGTGACATCTGGCAATCTTAAAAAAAAACCCAACTAGATGAAATAAAAATTATGAAGTGGAGGAACAGAAAAATATATCTTTGCATTGATTAGCAGGCAAAGGAATCAATCTCCTTCAACTCCCCTTTCAGTCCTTGGTGTAAGCCAAGGGGAAATAGGGATATTGTTTTCAGACTTAGAAGGGAAATTTCACATCCTTTCCTCCCTCTTTCATGTTGTCTCCAGTAACTGTCTTTATGGCACTTATAAACAAAATCTTTCCCTTGCTGTCCTTGTTGCTGGGTCCAGTCAAAGTTTTGCCATTGTTGGGGGTTAGATGTGTTTCTTT
>WBNO01015202.1:0-27280 GCA_013400575.1 Peucedramus taeniatus | reverse complement strand
ATATATATATTTATATTTATATATGCATATTCCTTACCAAAATCAACTGCAATTACCACTTTGCTTGCAAGGGATATTGGGAAATTAGGTTGGATTTTTCTCTGTTTGCTGTGCTCAGTATGTACATAATTTATCATTTCCTTCATCCAAACTGTCCTTACACTTTTAGCCCGAGTTAAAGTTTTACAATATTTTTTCAGTGATGCAATAATCGACCTCCTTACAAGATTTTGTGATGCATCCAGTATTCATTAAGTTTCTTTAAATATATTCGCTCTGTGTCAGGCATTNTGATGCTCTTCTCTAGGCTTGCAGGTTAAACTAAAGACATATAATTAACATTTTATTCTTCTTGTAAGTAATATTCTGTTAAACTAACAAAGGGTTTGACATAAAAGAAATACTGCAAAGATGTGTAGTAATACTTTCTTATGATGAAGCAATGCAATTTTCAACAATTAGAAACATATTTAGGAAAAGAGCTTGGCAATAAATAATTTTTAAATACTTAATGTTTGGGAATAAGTTGGAAATCTTGATAAACAGAAGACAGGTTTGTGCATTTAAAATACAAATTCGTATTAAGATTTAATCATGAATCACAAAAAAGCCAAATTTTTTGATATCTTTTCCACCCTTACTGATGTTTTTTGCAATGTAACAATATTCAGTATGAATTACTTTTTTTTTTTTTTGTTTTCCTTTCGAAATAAGGGGAACACTCAGTTCTTAAAATGTATGTTTGTGGTGTTTGACTCAGATTACATTCTGATCTTTTTAACCTAAAAATATAATAAATAACTCAATGAGTCAGATGATCAACAGCAGTGAGTTGCAATATTTCCATAAAAAAGATAAAAAAAACATAAGCAGATGGATTATTTTTTCAGCATATTTCTCCAGCCTGCAGCAGTTTTGAGTTTCTGTGACGAAGTTTGCACTTAGATCATCGTATTTAATAGTCTCTGATGGATCTATCTTCCAAAAATTTTCTAATTCATCTTGAACCTATTTACGTTCTTAGTTTCCCCAGCTGCATAATTTAATTATGCAGCATCCAACAAGTAACTTCATTTGATTTGTTCTTCTTAAATTTTAATAACATTCTAATTTAAATGGTGAATATGAAGAATTCCTTATCAACCTTTCAATATCTCATTATATTAATCTTTTTACCTCCAGTACTAATGAAAGAGACGCTCAGGGGACAGACAAAAGAACCCTCATCAGAGTCCTGAACCTCTCAGGGGCTCCTCAGAAGGATCCAGCAGCTCTCACATTTGAGATATGATACTGAAATTGGTGTGAAGAGTGTAAAAAGCTCTTAAAACTCGGATGTATTGGAAAATCACATGGAGAGAAATAGATGGTCTGCAAGAAATAATGTTTCAAGATTTCCTCAGTCTTGAAATTATTTGACAAATCAAAAGTGATTAATGTTATTTATCAAAAACAGAACAAAGACTCTCAAAAGTATCAGAACAGACCAGCTGACTGGCAAGCTGAGTCACAAGAAGCTGTGTCTCTGAATTAATTATTTCTTTTAAACTTGTGGAAAGAAAGCTAGCAGCAGGATGCTTTTTGCAAAATAAACAAGTTTCAGCCTTGCAGTCATTTTTCACTCAACTGCAGTGGTTTTGCCTTTCAGTCCTGATGTCTAGGTCAATGGAACTTTTCCATAGCAGAAAGTGAAGAACAGAAGAGGAAGGGAGACATTACTCCCATTCTCAAAAAAATTTAGAAGGAAAATTATTTTTATATTATTTCTGTGAAAGGTGGAAACACTTTTAACACACACACACACATTGACAATTGCCTAAAATTCATTTTTCATTGGAAGTGTAAAAGAAATCAGCATATCACAGCAATTCAGACCCTGTCATGGCCTGCCTAAATAAAACACTAAAATCCCTCTATCACAGCTATACAGCTGGGAAAAAGAAGTATTGTGAATCTAGCATTCACAAGAGTTTAACCAGATATTAGTGTTCAGCAGAAGGCGATAACTGTATTAAGGAATCATGAGGAAATGCCTGCAACATCAACATAAATTATGATTAATAAAATTCAATTGAAGCCAGAAGCTCAAATAATTTGCAGTTAGATCTGTGACTACAAAGGCCTTCTCCCTTGATTTAAGTCTTAAAACTCCATGTAAATGTCATTTTACTCATGTAAGGTCTCTCTGACATCTTGCTGTGAGCTTCTAAGAAACTTCAAGTTATTTATATAACTTGTCTCACTGGCACCTAATATGTCTGGTCCTTTGATGAGCAGTGTTGATGTCTGACTTCGCTTTACCAGGCTTGTTTCATGCACTTAACGCTATCTGTATAGAACTTCTGTTCGGTGAATTAAATAAATGCTTGTATCTCAATGGAAAACCTGACAAATATCACAGGAGAGTACCAGTCTCTAGCATGTGAAAAACAATGCTAGAGGCAGCTGGCTTTTGACATCCTTTAATTTCTTCTATCCTCAGAATTAGAGCTAAACCCCTGGTAAAATCTTCTGCTTGTTGAAGGAGCCAGCTTGGAAGTTTTCCCTGTCTGAAACATGTCACTTTCAGCATGAAACAGCAAAGTTGAGCAACTGGTCTGCCCTATAATTAAGTTTGAACAATAACCAGTCATGCCTTCATCACCAGGTTATTTTGTTCTGCCTGAAATTTGCCATAAATTCAAAAGCCTCCCAGTGTTGCTTCAATGAGGGGTATGTTTTGTTCTCTTGGAAAATAAGAATTTCTGATCCAAAAATAGCAGGTTGAACTCTCTGCTGGCATAACTCCATTAATTTCAGGGAACTAGCACTGGAAGAGAAGTTGGCCAAGAAGGCCTAAATGAGAATCTAAATTAGATGTGAGACATCAGTGAAGATTTTTAACTTTTTACATTCTTTTTCCCACTACTCTCCAGGGACCAGATGCTCAGCAGGTATAAATTACTATAGTTGCACTAATTTCATGAGCCCTGACAATTTGCACAGATTGAGGATGTAACTCTAGGTAGCAACATTCTTTCCCAGGAGTGAATAGATGAACACTTGACAATGCTGTCAGAAGAGGTCATATTTTGTTAATGTGAGATACAGAGAACTGCAGGACAGGTAGCGCCACAAGGCTCTCAGTTAATAATATCCTTAAAATAATTTGAAAATGAATTTCATGACAGGAATTTGAAATTGTCTTTTGTTTTCCTATAAATGGCCTTTCTAAGTAAGATCAAAATTTTGCCTAGTCCAGTATTCTGTTTCAAATGATAATGAAAAGTGAAGATGTGGTGAAGAACTGGGAAAATAGTGTAATCATGTAGCAATCCTTCCCCAGAATGCTTCTACAAACTCAGGTGATTTGTGGTCTAGGGAGAGGTCAGGCCAGAGGAGATGCACTGTGGTTTTTATAATTCCACAAGAGGAATTATAGCAGTTATAAGTGAAAAACTCAAGTCATGTTCAGCATGAATATATAAATCATTCTCTATTCATTCAGTCACTGCAAAATTCAGGTTTTATTGCATGTTTTCATCAGAGTTGCCTTACTTTTGTATCATACAGTTTCTTCCAAATATATTTTTGTAACAAAAAATAACATTTGGCATAAATATGCTATTGAAATGCTTGATTAATTTAAATGATGTTACTGAAGTTCTTAAACCCAAGTCAAAATTCAAACCAAGCTATTACAATGCAAAAATGATACTGAAGTTCTATCTCTGTATTTCAAAGCAATTAAAATATTCTTTATGTATTAAACAGTTAGCATGCAGTACATCTTAACCTGTTATTTTGAAAAACACCTAAAAATTGGGTGTAAAACAAATAAAAGAAAGGAAAAAAACCCCTAAATATGGTTGAAAGAAGTATGTTGAAAAGAAAGGAAAAAAAAAGAACCCAGTATGTTTGAAAGGTGTAAACTCAATTAATTAATATATGTAGTAGAAGTCTTGATGTTTCCTCTGATTATTCTGGCACTGGTTTGTATCTTGTGGCCTTGTTAAATTGTGTTTTTACAAATCTTTCATGTTTGGAAATACATCATGCCCTTTGTAGGTTCTGCTTGGGGTTTAGCAGGCAGCAGTGGCCCATGTAGAACAGGACTAGCATCTCTCCATATCAATGAAAATCAGATACACATAAGATTTTAATATCTGATAAATCCAGTAACACAGGTAACATAACAACAGCTATAATACAGTGAACAAAATGAGTGAACAAAATACAGTGAACTAGTGAGGGTTTATTGTTTGAGGTTTTTGGTTTTGTTTTTTTTTTTTTTTTAATCTTACGTGGCAGGCTCACTTGCAACATTCACAGTAAATTTATTAAGGTTAAGGTGAAAATGTTGCCTATAAAAAGAAAAGCAAAATCAATAATGGTAGGTGACTTTGAAACAAAACTTGAAGACCATTGTTCATAGCTAAAGAGTGTATCACTTTGGAGGGCAGGGAGATAGTGAGAAGTATGAGAACTAGCTGTCTAAATTAATTATATCAGATTTAATAATTTAACATTATGCTATTAACATGTATTTTCTTTCCTTTGAAAATCGATGTAATAGTTATTCATTAGATACAGTCTAGCATTTCATCCAGAATTCCAACAGATTTATTATATCTTTATTTAAAAAAAAACTTCAATAAAACTGGCGAGAAAAAGTAATATACAGACCCTCAAATGCTGGTAATAAACAAGAGACTAGAAAATTTGTTTACTGTGATTATATTGCTCTAAGAATTAACATCAGCAGGGCAGGGCAATATTTTGAAAGACTACATTACAAAAAAAAGGGAAAGGAAACATTTCATCAGGGAAAGCATGGTTTGCTTAAAAATAAAATACATGGTTGTAAGTGGAAGCAAGGAAGAAAAATAATATATCTGATGCTGGATGACGTTTGGTGAGGATGCTCACAAGGCTGTTCTCCATGTCCTGATATGCTGTTAAGAAGGTATTTTAAGACCTTGTTGTGCTGTTTCAGCTATTTGGGGTTTCATACAATCTTAGACCAAGTGCCTGGGATTCATTATATAGGCAGTATTATAGCTGTAATGCCTTCCTCCCTCATACAGTAATAAATCCCCTCTTGGCAAGTTTAATTTTTCTTTGGGCTATTTTTACCATCAGTTACTTTTCTACTGAAATGAATGTTCACTGCTGATTGGAAGGACCTTCAGCAGCTCAAGCAAATAAAATGGCTTTTATTAGAAGACAGCTAAAAGAAGCAGAGGAATGAACATGATGTTTGTTCTACTATTATTTGCATGTCTAGGGCTGTATATCATTGTACAAAAATGTTGTATTTAAGCACGGAAAATATAATTAAAATTGGTTTAATTAAAGAATACAATTATACTTGCTCATGTTCAAAAGGGAAAATAAATAAAACTAACCATTGCAGAGGCCTCACTGATTTGCACAATGACAGAAGTCATTAACTGAGCTCTGGTTAAATGGCACTCATCTGCTTCCAGAGGAAATATGCTTCTGCTGTAGGTCTGTGATATATTTCAAAGTATTTTGCTTTTCATGCATGATATGTATGAAATATGCATTCTGTTGACTGGTAGCACAATCAGTAGGATGTATTTTGATAGCTAAATGGCAAATTTAAATGTGACTTTCTTTTTAGTGCTCTGGAATTTCTATTTTTTTCCCCTGCATGTGTAATATAGCCATGCCAAAGTCTTTAAACATCTCATGTGGCTTACCCTTAATGTGTCTCTCCCTGCATCTAGATAAGCGTCATCATGTCCACTAAGTGTAAGTTGAACATGCTGCTCTCTTATGATTTATTGTCTCAGGAATTTCTTCAGATTCCATCGCATGATAACAGTTGTACTGATTACCGCTGGAATGTAGGGACAGAGCAAATTCAGTGGCCTAGGAACCCTCTCTTCACTGAAAGAACAGAGCATATTTTATGTTTAAATGGCAAAGTCAGTTAAAATGTTTCACTTTGCTTATATTTTTGGGGGGAGCAGGGGAAAGATCTAACTCTACAGTTTTAGTGGCTAATTAAGGAAAATCTATTAGAAGATATCACTGTGCAGTTTTATAGTGCTCATTACTGAATGGTTTCAAAGCACTTTACAACTACTGGATTGGTTCCTCAGCCAGCACAAACTGTTTTCATGCACAGATTTCATGAAATTATTTTAATGAAGTTATAACAACATTTTAACATATTTAAGAAAGCATCCTGATTTCACTGTTCTTGGTATCATCTTAAAGAGTGGAATGAGAGAGAAAGAGATTAGAAAGCAAGACTAATTCGCCTACTTTGAGGGATTTGATTCAGTTTAAAACATCTAAATCTAGTGATAGTCCAGCATGGGACTTAGTTACACACACAAATAAGTGGGCTTATGATGCTGTAGGATATCAGGCATCCACAAGGAGCTGGCACAGTAATGACAAGACCAAATCATTATGAATCTCAAAAGTGTTAGGCACATACATTTAGGATGTGATTCTCACCACAGATATCTTCTGTAAACTGAGTTGAATTATCCCCTTGATGGCACTGACTAAATTTTATTAGAAAATGCATGTCTGGTACCAATTGGGTTGTCTTAGAGGCTTCCACCCAGCATGCAACTGCCACTCTGCAAAGTCTAAATCTCTCTTGGTCATTTCTGACGACTCCATACAGATTTTCTGGACACCGTAAGGCAATTAAATTGGTCATTTTGCATTTTGGAGGTGATAGCTTACCTGGAGACATCTATTTTAGTATCTGGAGCTTAATCCCACACTAGATATTCATATTTGAGGACCAAACTTTACGTCACTTTGGAGTTAATGGAAGGTATAATCACTTTTGGGACATGAATCATCTGCCCAGCTTTCTATCATAAAACAAGAAGAATCATAAGATCTAAACTCAAGTCATGTAAACTGTGTTCCACTTGACTAAAATAGCATCACAAGCCTCCCTGGAAGCTAAGCGTGCTGTCTGCATGACCTAGTACTTGACATGCAGACCATACACTAAGAGCCAAAGAAGACAACAAAATAAAAGAGAACCTGTAAGGGTCGTACTAAAGGCAAATGAAAGGAAACTGAACACATGAACATGTGGCATCAAAACAGACAAGAAAATAAGAATAGAGTTTAGAATAATACAGCAACTTTGAATACAGCTAAATAATCCTATACACAGATTTAGAAGTTGTCAGGTACATTTCAAGCCTAAAGGTTTTTTTTTTCCTAATTGAAAACTCATTTCATCTTTTAGCAGGTATGATGTAGTGAAATACAATAGTTTTCCTTGTAACTTTTGCCTCACCAAATAGTTTGTCAATCTGCACAGGGTCTGATACCTGACAAAGTAGACCTTAATGCATTATAGAATGGTCATTCAGAAATAGTGTAACTTTCACAGATAGTCTCTCTCAAAGTTCAAACCCTATCTGCTTTTGTATGTTAACCAGGAGATGTCCTGAAAAAGATAGATGAATAAAATATTTCTATTCATTCCCAAATTTGTTTATTAAAGTACAGGAGAAAGATGACTCAGTATTGCAAGGAAAAGAGTTACCTGAAGCATAAGAAAGAAAATTGTACTAGAAAGGTATTAGGCAGAGAGGTAAACTTTTTATTTTTGTGATTGATGGGCAGAAGTCAATTGCATGAGGATGAACTGTGCAAGTGTTGGGTCCAGCTTTTGGGTCACAACAACCCCATGCAGGGGTACAGGCTGGGGTCAGAGTGGTTGGAAAGTGGCTCCGCAGAAAAGGACTTGGGGGTGCTGGTTAATAACAGCAGCATGATCCAGGGTGTGCCCAGGTGGCCAAGAAGGCCAATGACACCCTGGCCTGGATCAGCAATGGTGTGGTCAGCAGGACCAGGGCTGTGATTGTCCCCCTGTACTGGGCACTGGTGAGGCCACACTTAAATTCTGTGTCCACTTCTGGGCCCCTGTTGACTGGGCTGGAGTGTGTCCAGAGAAGGGCCATGGAGCTGGTGAAAGGTCTGGAGCACAAATGTCATGAGGAGCAGCAGAGGCCTTGAGCTGTGCCAGGAGAAGTTTAGACTGGGTATTAGGAAGACGTTCTTCACTGAAAGGGCTGTAAACTACTGGAGCTGCTAAGGCAGCAATGGAGTCACATTCCTGGAAGTACTTGAAATACATGTTTATGTAGTTCTTAGGGACATGGCTTAGTAGTGGGCTTGGCAATGCTGGGTTAACAGCTGGACTCAATCATCCTAAAGGGGTTTATTTACCTAAACAATTATATGATTATATAATAATAATTTAAATAATAAAGTAATTAAACCACAAAATAATTAAATCATATAATCATGTCAGCATTTTCTTTTTTACTTACTTTAAAGGTAAGTAAAAATTCCTTTAAATATAAAAATAAACAATATCTTGGTGCTATCTTGGAAGCAGAAAGTGAACAGACTTCAATGGAGATTAAAATTATTTCGAAGACACAAAGGAAGATAAACTGTCATCATTATTACTGTAGGTTGCTTAGGATATGTATAAAAAGGAAAGCCAGAGGTAAGAAGCTCAAAATGAGTATATGTAAATACCCAGATAAATCTCTTGTTTGGGGCATTTCTGTGTTCTGGTGGATGCTGCTTCCATTTCATTTTGTAAATCTTTTCCTACCACAAAAAGCCAGGGTGGGGTTTATCTTGTCTAATTTTAAGCATCAGCATTACAGACATCTACATGTGGGACAATCACATGCTGAGGGTGACTGACTTGATGTAGTAATTCACACAAACTGCCTTTTTTTTACTTTAAAGGGAATTTATAGTGATTAGCATGGATAATAGCTGCCTAAATTTCATCACATGAATCTCACCCAAGTAGTGACAAAGACAGTCACCACAGTACATACATAATACCTAATTTATTAAAAACATCAAAAGCACTGAACTGAAAAGCTATGGGTGTTTCTATATTGAAAATAGGTCTATGTATGGCTTAACCAGTGCATGCTGTGCCAGAGTGTTAAACTGAATAAAGCTATCAGCTTGTGCTTTTATTTGTCCATTATGTTTTTGGTGTTTTCATGGCATACAGAAAAAAAAAAATCAGGAGAAACTCCTAAAAACCAAGGACAAGTAAACCCCGATGGAACAGCCAGCATTCAGAGGATGGTATCAGCCATGTAACAGGAAACCATAAAAGTTTAAAGCACACAGGGACAGCACTTCTGTACCCAATATCTAGTGTTTGATCAGCAGAGACAGTCTAGTAAGGAGGAGTATAATGATTCAAGCTTGTTATAAGCCAATAGCACCCCAGAATTATTCTCGCTACAAACATTTTTTATCTTGGGTTCTGATTTCCTAAGCACCATCTTATTCTGAGTTTGACTAATTTATCTTTTTCCTGTCATTAGTAGCACAGCAATGATGTAGAGTACATTTACAAAGAAGTTTGCTCTTCTCCTTGTTCTTCAGGAAGGATTGACAGCAATACAAAGATAAAGCAATTAATGAGGGAGAAAGAAAATTGTGTTTTCTTTATCTACCCAACACTTAAAAAATTATATCATATAAAACTAAGGTAAGTGAGAAAATATGTTTTCAACAAAATATGTTGAAAATCCCCACCCTGTTTTCGGGGAAAAAAAAGAAATCAAGCAAGAAAACAGGTCAGTGCAGGCCAGCAGGAAATTCCCTCAAGCACTGTAATTCATTATTTTCAGTTTAATATTTTAGTAGGGTGTTTTTTTCCTTTTATTCTAACTACAAAATGTGTAAAGTTCTGCAACAATCAAATGAAATGGTTGAGAAGGTATGGAAATTCTGAAGATGTGCTTTCTCAGCTGCACAGTATCTTCTAAATGAATTAAATTTATTTCAGGTTCTTGGTATGCTTACTATGGAAATTCTCAATAATGGTAATTGCTTTCATTATTTCACACATGTTCAAGGCTTTATAGTTATTGGGATGATACATTAGGCTGGTTTCAGAGTTTACAGACTTTTGTGTCCATGGCCATTTGAGGATACCAAGACAACAAGTAATTCAATTAATTATTGAAATTAAAAAGCATGAAGATGAGGAGTCTGATAAGTGGTATGTCCTCAAAGTTCCCAGAGTTGCCAGGTACATGACAACATTCTGGCAAAGACATGAAAAAAGGCCCTCTGAAAAAAGACCCTGGAAAGCCTGGGTACTTGGATCAAAATTCTGAGAAACTAAAAACAAACCACCTCATTATTCTGACAAGAAAGTGAACAACCTTGTGGTGAAACTCAACCTGTAATTCAGTCAAGGTTTTGTCAAGCTCAAAACATTAAAAGCGAACTTTTAGAACTAATGAAATTGATAGGTTTTAATACAACTTGATTTATTAAGAAAAGTTCTGATCTTAAGGACTGGGAGTTTTTTAATATGTCAATGTTTTTAATTATGCAAGCATCAAATGTAATTATGAAATTATTCATTTCTTATTAAATAATGGGAAGAATTAGTTACAGTGCATAGCCAGTATTCATAAAAGCAGAAAAAAATTCATACCATACAGGTTGATCTTAGGCTGAGTGACAATTTCTTTCCCTCTGATAGGAAGAAGAAAATCTCCTGGTGGTTTTCAGAACTTTGGGATGGAAGAACCAATGCATTTGGTGATGGAAATCATCCCTCAAAGTCCGTACGCTAAAAAATTCAGGAGTCAACCCCCACTGGTACCTCACCCTAGGATGCAACATTAGAGCTGCTTTTATCTCTGAACCGTACCAGATCTGTAGCTTCTCAACATCTATAGATCCATGCTGATACACCCCTGCAGCAGCCTTTGTGGTACCAGTGCTGCCAAGGCCTGTGTAATCTGTTCCTTGAACAGGGCTCAATCAGTTCTTCTGCAAGAAGGCGGCTTCAGAAACTCACACCTAACATAGCCCTTCTGTTTTGTCTTGCTCCTAGTTTAACTCTGAAAATGACAAATCAGCTAAAGAGGTATAAATGAAGGCAGATTAACCTTTGAAACTACTACTACAGGCTGCTGATTACCTTATACAAGTCAAGGAATCTTCACCAGGATCTGTATTACACACACAGACTTTTTAATATCAATATACTGAATATGCACGTATTTTTATATGTCTGCATCATCACAATAATTTTCTACATTTTCTAATTTTGAAGGTATTTTTTTAACATAGTTTTCTTATTTCTGTCATTTCAATTTATTGGTGGAGGGGGATTGAGAGAGAACATATTTTTTTTTCCTTGGAGCATAAATACCCCCTTGATAATCACATGGATTATATACTTTGCACCAGTATCATAATATACCTGTGCCCTTTTTTTTTCTGATCCTGTGAGGTCTGCAAAACATCAGTATTTATGTTTTACCCTTCTTAGTGACATCTGTGTCAAACGACTTCCTCTAGCTTAAAAGGAATGAAACTGAAGTGTTATTAGCCCTCGTGCTAAATTGCTGCTGACTTTCTTTTTCAATCAGCCTTTTCTCTTAAAGAGCTGCTGATTAAGCCTGAATGAAGACTTTGACAGCTATTCTATTTAAAAACAATTCTATTTATATACCATATGATTATATTTATGGATTCATGTGACAAAACCTGGTTTCTTATGATTAGTGAATCTTGTATGAGAGCAGGACTTTGCTACTGCTATATTTTCCTTTCAGAAAAATGTCACCTACAAAATACAACTTGATCCCTCTCTAAAAACATAATTATTTCAAATGCCATTCTAAAAGAGAATGAAACATGGACAGAGGGCCCCATAGTGATAACGACCAGTGGGGGTGCAAGTAGAAAAAGAGTGGTAGTAGGCAAAAATAAGGCATAAAAAAAGTGGTTTTAGATCTTGCAATTAATCTGTAGCCCAAGTCTGGATGGTAATATGAAAGAAGGCCAGATAGTAGGGCTTGTTAGCTGTTTCTCAATTTCTTTTTGAAACTGTAATTTGAGTTTTTACTTCACATGGGATTTGGTCCACAAAATTTTTATGGCATCCCTGAGGACCATCATACTGGTTTTTAAACTCTGGCTCAAACATTAAATTTTTATCCCTTTGTTTGGCAACAATAGTCCCAGCAACAGCACATGGAGGAAGGTAAAGGCCAAAAAATTTGGATTTCCAGCAATGAGTTCAACTACATCAGATAATTGGAAAGGTTTAAGCATTGCATATTGCTTCCCTTATACTAGATTTGAGAGCCCCTATGAGACTGCCACTCACAATCCAAACCTCTTTCAGTTTAAAGTCAATTTATTTTTAAGTACAATGAGTTCCTTCCATTCACTTTACAATAGTGAAAAAGGAACAATCACAATGTGGAGTTCAAGGCATTTACCAAAGAGCTTAGAAATATGGTCCATGTGCATTATGGGCCTGCAGAAATAAAAAATTATGTATTTTTACCATACCAGGACAATATCCTAATCAGTATTAATGGTCACCTGATCATCCTTACTCTGATCTAAATCCATTAAAATGGATTTAAAACTGGAGCCTAAACTTTAAAAAAATCAAGAACAGACCTAAGCTGAGCTAGATAACTGAAGGAAAGGCTGTGGTTGTTGTGTGCCTGGACTTTAGTAAAGCTTTTGGCATCATTTTCTATGGCATTCTGCTGCACAAACTGGCTGCTCAGCGACAGAGAAACTGAAAAGGTGCACTCTTTTCTGGGTAAAAACTGTACAGGCCCAGAGAGTGGTGGTGAATGGAGTTACAGCCAGTTGGTGTGTGTGAACTTGGCAGTGCTGGGTTAATGATGGGATTCGATCCTCTTAAGGACGTTTTCCAACCTAAATGGATCTTTGATTCTGCAATTCATAATTTACGGTAAAGGTTATGCTAAATGTTTGGTGCTGTCTTTCTCTGGGTGTAGGCCTGAGTTCATAAACATTATTATAGAGCTTATTTTCTATTAAGCTATTTCTAAGATGAAAAATTTATTTAGGTGCTCTCTGTGCTCCTTCCAGATTAACAGGATTTCATAAGATTGTTTAATTTATTTATTTTCACTGGAAAATATTTTCTCATGTGGGATATAACAATCATAAATAGCACCAGGATAACATATGGGCAACAGAATCCCTTAAGACTCAAACACTCATTTAAGGAAAATATGGAAGGCTGGTCCATAGATAAGGTGGTTCCGACTATTTGGCAAGTTATGTACGTCACTATGTAGGGTATATATTTATCAAAATTATGCAAAAATACATATAAATTTATAACATAAATTATAATTCTGCATAAATTTCTTTCTGGGTATACACTTTTCTATCCTATGGTAAAGAGTATTTAATATACAAAAAATAAAAGAAAAATAATCCCCAAAAGCAGAAATATTAAAAATACAGATTTTGAAGCTAAAAATATTCAAATAATTAATAAATCTGAGTAATGTAAAATTGATGATAATTAAAGAGGAAAATAATTTAGTCAGAGGTGGTGCCTTCTCGGTCCCTTGAGTCTTGAGATCAATTTTAGATCAAGTTCGATCCCTTTCTCAGAGATATGTCTATCAAGAACTTCCAGACTAAAATCTGTGAAGTAGGTGAACAGACTGTTCTGACTGAATTCTTTATATTTTCAGCCAGAATTTCCACCTTTCTGAACTCAGTGGAAGAAGATTGTTTAATTGTTTAACTTCAGCCAGCCTTAAAGTCTGTATATTATGAAGACTCCTCTGCCGGCATAACACTCTACTGATTAGAAGATATTAATTACAGCATAACTAAGCAAAGACAGGAGAGAAGGAAATATGGGTGCAAGGCAGTAGAAGTTATCAAAAATTGATAAAATGAAACCACCAACTATTAAGTGCTTTTCAGTACAATATTTAGTGCTGTTAAAATATTTTGAACTTCACACAAAGCCAAAATCTGAGAACATAAATTATTTAGAAATTATATTCATACTTTGAGGTAATGGTACAGAAAGGTCTTCTTCATATGTGCTACTATGAAAAAACTCGCAGAATTATTGAGGGAAAATGGATTAATTTAGTGATATAAAATAGAATGTGATTTGATTTTACAACTGAAAGATTCAAAAACACTTAGTTTTTGAATAGTATTTAAATGTATAAAGAGTATTTTAACAGGTTTTTGTTTCTGAGGGAAACATATAAAATAGGGTTTTTGTTGTGATGTTTCTTGGCTTTTTGAAGGTCAGAAGTATTTGTTATGAAAACAGAACTTTCTACAGAAGTACATGGTCATGGGAACATTTATAAGATGTAAAGTTTGCTTGAATTGAGTCTTTTCAGCTAAGCTTTCACTTTAACCCATGAAGAACTTATGTTTAAAAACATAAAGTTTGATGAGATCATAGACAGAAGAACACAGGGAGACATAAAAAACAAAATAATTTTTAAGTCACAACCAGTTGGAATTCAGCATTTTACTCCTAGAAAAAGTTCCATCAACACCTACATTTTTTTAAAATATATGGGAAATGAGCAATTTCATGGGAATGATTCTCATCGATATTGTTAACCATGAAAAATTAAACAAAAAAATGTATACAATGACAATTTTAAAACAGAATGAATAGCATCCTGCAAAAAAAACCCTTATTTTTCTGTAGTCTTTTGTACAGTAATAAAATATTTTTTGCTTTTTTGACACTTTGTTGGAACAGCAGAAAAACAATTTAAAGCATTTTTAACTCTTTTTTATATATTGCCTACTAGAAAATTTCAGGGAGTCATAAAACTGAAGATAATTTGAATTCTTTCCATGATTTATATTTTTCTCAATAAATTGGGAAAACAGTATCATTTAATTTTTATAACATCTTATATCCACTTTTTTTTCATATTTGTTACTCAAAGTTCTGTAAGCTTGTATAAAATCACCCTCAATTCAGCCACTGTCTGCATCGAGAAAAAGTACTTATTTTTACTTCAACTTTTCTTACAATGACTGTTATTTGGACTAGACAAAATTATAGATGGAGCCACATGGAGGTGGGGAAACCTGGGCAATGACAAAATATGCCCAAGCTCCTTTTCCTGTGACACTTGTGAGAAAGGCCAAACTTCTTCCCATCAAAATACCTACACAGATAAATCACAATATATTCTCCCAGTTCCAGAGAGCAAGAGGATTGAGTATCTCCAGGTGTAGGGAACTGTCCAGCAACTGTCAGTCTTGATTGCCCTGTGCATGTCAGTTCTTCAGCACATGTTATTTTGGGTTATTTGCAAGACCCCAGTACTACCACAGCCTTTCTAGAGCCAACACTGACCAGCACAATCAAGGGAGGTGCACTTGAAATATTGCATCAGACATGGCTGAGCAGCCCCCAGTCCGTCACTTCAATCTTAATGGCAGAGCTTGGGTGGTGATGATGTTCCTGTTTTTGTAATTTTTTGCTGCTTCTTAGAGCCATTTTGCCTCTTATACATGGCCTGGCCAGTGAGCCAGATGGTCATAATATCTGATAAATGTTTTGAGTGAATGGAGTGGATACTGCTGTGCACTGACAACTGAGTATCTGATGTCAGAAGTAATCTGTTTATGCAGAATTACTAAGAGAGGAGGAAGCATAATTGAAGGACACAGAGAAACAGAGGGGGGGTTTCTACAAGAATGATAATGAGAATGATTAGGAGATGAAATAAAACCCTCCTCCATGAATAGAGATTGCAAAGAATAGTGTGATTTCCTCGAGAAATTAAACAAGCAAGAGGGTACATAATAAAATGTTAAAAAACAAATGCTGTGTGGCAGGAGGAATAGGGACTAATATTCCTTCTGGCATAAAAGAGGCCTTCAATCAAACAAGAAGGGACAATTGCTGATTATTTCTAGACAACAGATAATTAGACTGTGCAATACACAGCTGCATGATACAAAGGGAAGACTGGACAGTTATATGACTAGCAACACTACCGACTTAATGATTCAAGTTTTCAGTAGGGACATAAAACTCCATAATTTAAAGCAGTATCTTTCAGCTATTAATAGCTGGAATTAAGCACACTCTTTTATCTTTTCCTGAACTTTTTTTTTTTTAATTTTGTAGCTACTTCTCTGCAAGCTTCTCTTCAAGCTACCATTGAAGAAATGCAGAAGATGAGATGAACCATGGGTTTCATACCTTATGACTTGCACTAAACTCTCATGAAAAGCCACAGCATATTTCACCATAGTAGGTGATAGACTTCTAATTTTGGGTACTGTACATTGCAAATATATTGCCTTGTGAACAGGATGTAAAATTATCTCATTCTGGTAGAATTATGCAGAACCTAATAATCTCCTATTAAGTCTCACTCTCAAACTTTCAACTGCTCATGTAGCATAGAGATACGAATATCTTCAGAAGCAGCACTTTCTGTCATAAATTTTATAACTAATGGGGAGTGCAGGTGTTAGAGATACAGAAACCAAGTCTTAAAAATTTCCACAGCCATCCTCTTTCAGCTTAATGGGCTGACACTTGCACATTGTTCAGCTGGCTGGCAGTAAATCTGTCTTGATCTGACCTCCAGGCCATGCAGTTCTGATTTGCTGCATGGTGTTGTTCAGAAAAAGACAACCTCTGTTCTGCACCTACACCTGAGACGTTGCACAGAGAGCTAACATGGGTGAGTTGAGCACAGCCTTAATAAACTCTCCTGATTTTTCTTGTTGTCACTGACATTTCCATGGTCCAGCAGTTCCAGGAACTGTGCTTCACATACAAATTCTTTCGAAGTGTAGCTTTTCCCAAATAATTCTTTTTCTGTAACTCATCTTGTTTAATAGAAATTTATGAGTCAGAAAGCATCCAGGAGATGCAGAGCGGAAGTTTTGCCCTTTTAGGGCTAAACATTACCATTCACAATCCATGCATTTGTTAGACAACTGTCATGATACCACTGATTGGCCAAAAGCAACAGTGAAATCTAGATCCCTGAGGATTAGTAGGACCTTTGGATCTGAAGCACTTAGTAAATTGGCAGGCCTATACCTCATGCTGACTTTAACTCTGTAGGAGTCCACTGAGCATCACTCCTGTAGAGTTAATCAGCTGGCGAGTTTTCACAGTGCTCTTGTCCTTGAGTAACCTGAAATACTGGTCTTTGGCCCTATTCCTCAAAGTAGCCTTGCCATGGAATCACAGAGTTGAAGGCACCCACAAGGATCATTGAGATCAGCTCCTGGCCCTGCAAAGGACACCTCAAGAATCACACCATGTGCCTGACAGTATTCTGCTTTTTAAACTCTGCCAGGCTTTCTGCTGTGAGCACTTCCCTGGGGAGCCTGTTCCAGTGCCCAATGAGTCCCTGGTTGAAGAACGTTTTCTAAATATACAGCCTAAACTTCCCCTGACACAACTTCAGGCAATTCTCTTGTGTCCTGTCACTGGTCACCACAGAGAAGAGATCTGTGACTGCCCCTCCTCTTCCCCTCATGAGCAAGTTGTAGACAGCAATGAGGTCTCCCCTCAGTCTCCTCTTCTCCAGGCTGAACAGACCAATGACCTCAGCCACTTCTTATAAGGCTTCACCTCCAGACCCTTCACTCTCTTCATAGCTCTCCTTTGGATCCTCCTTAATAGCTTTATATCTTTCATACACTGTGGCACCCAAAACTGCCCCCAGCCCTCAAGGTGAGGCTGCCCCAGTGCACAGCAGAGCGGGACAATCCCCTCCCTTGCTCAGCTGGCCGTTCTGTGCCTGAAGACCCCCAGGACACAGTTGCCCCTCCTGGCTGCCAGGGCATTGCTGACTCACATTCAACTTGCTGTCCACCAGGACCCCCAGGGCCCTTTCCATGGCACTGCTCTACAGAATCTCATTCCCCAGGCTGTCTGTACATCCAGGGTTGCCCATCCCAGGTGCGGAATCTGGCAATCGTCTTCGTTAAACTTCATACAAAGGGTGATTGCCCAGCCTTCTAATTTTTAAGGATAAGCTACAGGAATGACATGTGTGATGCCAGAGGGGAATGAGAATACATTTTATTCTTGGCATAGAGAACTTGCTGGGTGGAAGTTGTGCCTCCACTGAGGATGTACTGGTGTTGGCAAGCAGACCACAGGGGTGTGAGATGGAGGAGTTTCAGCAAATGGTGCTGATGGAAATTGTCTACCTGCTGTTTCTTGGAAGCCATTTTTCATAAATGCAGAGAGAATTAGCTCCCTACTTCAGCATCTGGGGGTGGATTCAGTGGGGAGACCATTACCTTAAGGGACATAGCACAGTGGCTAAAGCAGAGTTTATTTGGTTTTTACTACAAGTCATATTTTTAATCCCTCCTGGTCCAAAGAGAGTTCACTGGAAAGTCTCAGAAAGCTCAAGCATGTAAACATCCATTACATCTTCTATACATCTGCTCATGTTAATAATTTAGGTGGGTTGCCTAGGGAGGTTGTGGAGTACTGGAGTATAAGGGTCAATGTAAGTTTTCAAAAGTTGTCCAGTCCTGGTCTTGGGCAACCAGCTTTAGGTGGCTCTACCTGTGGGCGCAGGGACAGGATGGGTTGCGCAAAACAGCCTTCAGAGTTCCCTTCTAATTTCAACCATTCTGTATTCTATTAAAGCTGATAAGGCAGCTAATTATAATTGTTTACTTAAAATTGGCAATTGTGTGGAAAAATACCACCACTGACAATCTATGTTATGATATCCCCAGGGTCAGGATGCAATGTCAGAGTGTCAAGACCCCTCAGTCTTGCAACAGTCAGGCCAGACTAGTGAGGCAGACCATTGCCTCTTACACACTGGTGACTGTAACAGCAGGGGAGAGCCATGTCCTACAGCCCCTTCCACATCAGCTGGCTGTGCATGAGATACCTTTCAGTTGTACATGCTCCTACATGAAGGTGACATTTTCCCTAGCATGAGGCAGGAAAAAGCTTCTCAGTGGCTGGGAACATGTTCTTTCCACTGTTGACCTCTTTCCAGAAGAGGAAAAAAGGGAAGCAGAAAGGCTAATAAATTGCGCAGCCCTGAACAACTTACACCTAAGTGCAAGTAAATTTCATAAAATGGAACAAAATTTACCCTGAGTCATGAGGGAGCAGTGTTGCAGCAAAATGGTATTTGCTTGAGCTTCAGATACTAGGAAATTACCAGCCTACACAGTTACCTAGCACCTGGCACTGGACACACTGCTTTTTGATAATGGCAACTTCCAAATTTTACTTTTTAACCAGTAATTAATCCTTCAAAATCAGAAAGTATGTACAGAAGATGTAATGCTGTCAATTGCTTAAATCACACATTTTCGTTTACCTATGTATATACAAAAAAATTCTGACATCTCTTACAAACACATCATGTGTATTATGCAAAATCATTCTTTTGTAGTAAAAAAAATATTTCCAACAAAGTTCTCATTTGAATGCAATCATCTGGGGCAAATTTTATTTGAAAGGATGAAATGCAAAGATTATTTGACACAAGATTGTAATATCACTGTGCTTCTGGCTTGTTTTGCAAAGCTACAGAGAGTATGCAATCTGGTATTCAGCCAGATGGGAATGGGGCAGAGAATTCACTCTTTCTATGTCTTTTGACCTATTTCAATCATAAATGAGATGCTTGACTTCCCTATGTCTGCCTGGAAAGCTCCCAGCAAGGTCCATATAAGTAAATGGTTCAATAAGTCATGGGATCTTCCTTACATGGAAAAATTTGCTATTATGAAAAGCAATTGAAATAGAAAATAACTAGCTAACTAGCTTAATTATAGCTTTTCTTGGGGATACATATTATAAATGCATTATTTTGTATTGATAATTATTTCTTATCCTGTTTATGCCATTAAACAGTGTTAAGAGCCCAAGTATGTCTCTGGGGATAGAAATGCTTTTTCAAGTATGCATGAGTAGTACTCCAGGCTATCTTAAAGCATACCTGCCTCAGAAAGACCAATACCACAAAGAAAGGCAATAGTGGTCCTTTTTTTCATGGAATGTCCAGATGTCAGGGAAGATGGGATTTCAAGGATCACAGAATCACAGAATCGCTGGGTTTAGATTGGAAGGGGCTTTAAAGATCATCTAGCTCCAGTCCCCCTCCATGGGCAGGGACACCTTCCACTAGATCAGTCTGGTTAAAGCCCCCAACATTTCCTTGAACTCTTCCAGGGGTAGGGGCATCCACAGCTTCTCTGCACAACTTCTGCCAGCACATCACCACCCTCAGGGTGAAGAATTTCTCTCTAATATCTAAACTAACCCTGCTGTCTGTCAGCTTGAAGACATTTCCTGTTTTCCTGTCTCTTCATGCACTTGAACTCTCTTGTAAAGGGGCTCTTGTAGCCCCTTTAGATACTGGAAGGTGCCCTAATGTGTCCCCAAAGCCTTCTCTTCTCCAGGCTTAATAACCTCAATTCTCCTAACATGGTGAAAAGATTTCCCCTGTCTGAAAGAAAAATGTACTCCAACATAAACACAGAAGATTGGAGGAAAGCTGGCATTCTTTCCCCCAGCTTATTAAGGTAAGTGAAGATTCAAATTAAGTGGTAGTGAGGAAAAAGCAGCAAGCTTGTAATCTGTAACAACCTCTCATCAGACCTACACATTGTAGAGACACCTTAATAATGCAAAGGCCTCTATCATGCTTGAAAAATATTCAACTTGTCTAACACAGTGAAATGTGTTACAAAATCACGATTATCTGTGAACATATCAGGTCTGATCAGGCTCTATTCATCCCTGGTTCCAAATATAAGAAATTTTTTGTCTATACTCTTTTTCATACAGTTCCTTTTTTCCCAGAAATACATTCTTTTCATAAAAGCACATGGCAAAACAGACATATCCACAAAAAGTATAAGCACACGTATGAAATATCTGGGCTACAAAGTCCTGTTGTGATAGGGAACTTGAGGCTGGAGAGCTGCAGGACTTGGATTGTGTATTTCAGTCAAAACATAGGCATGAGGTCAGGACAGATTTTTTTTTTTATCATAGCTGAAGTAGTAATATGATGGTGGTTGACTGTGAAAGGAGGAAGTCTCCTTAGACAAAGGGAAGGAGGCTGGGTTTTGTCCTATGGGACCTAATAAACCATCACTATCTTCTTTACCCAGCCTCACAAGTGAGCTCTGTCAGCAACTAAGACAGGATTTATCAATCTTCCACTCACCCATAGCTCCTGCTAATCCCACTGTCATCTGAAGGAGTGAAAAACTAGCAAACCTCTTCTGTCCCCCTCTAGCCCACAAAACTCTCCATTGCAGCCACGAGCTACCTTTCTCTGTCATCCACTGTCCAGCTGGTGAGATATCCTGAGGGGCCCTGAAGCAAGAAATGCAGCCCAGGAGCATGTAACAAAGTCAGAAAGGGCACAAATAGCAGGGGAAGACATGTTCTGCATAACCACACCTGCCCAAAAGACTTTATGGATTGAGCCCCTCTAAAAGTTAAGAGAAAGTTAAAGAGATATCTAGATAGATAGATAGACGGACATCCTATTGCTTTTTATACCCTCAGTATTACCTTCCATACCACCAAGCCTGCTTCTTTCTCTTCAGTGGAAGCCTGGTGATCATTTCTCTCTGCACTGAATCCAAAGATGGCATAGGGATTAGCTGGCAATTATTTGGGAACTGTGATGAGTACTATTCATGGAGTTGCTGAAAAAACTGGCCCTTGCTGTTCCAGTTAGGATGAAAAAAATCCCTCTATAATCTCACAGAGGTTTTGCAGGGCTCAGCCAGCACCCTCTACTCAGAGTGCATTTGTGACAGAGGTGACTAAGAACTTGTTGCAGTGAGCTTATCAGTGACAGGTTTCCACATAGCATCCAAAACAATGTGTATGCACTCCTTTGTTGATCGGGTATGACAGCATTACCCAGCAGCACAAAAAACCTTTCTGGCAACACAAACAGATATCCAAATGCTATAAAGGCTCTGTCCTGGCACAGAAATAAGCAGGAATCAGACATTGCATTTTCTCCTACAAAATTTCCCCAGATATCTCTAAGGCTTCCTAAGTGTTTCACCAAGGTGTGCTGGCTTTGGCTGAGGTAGAGTTAATTTTCTTCACATTGGATGGTATGGGACTGTGTTTGTGCTGAACACAGGGCTGATAATGCAGAGATGTTTTTTGTTATTGATGGGCTGGGCTTATCCAGAGACAAGGCCTTTTCTGCTTTTCATACTCTCACTCTGGTGAGGCAACTGGGAGTGCATGGGAAATTGAGAGGAGGCACAGCCAGGACAGATGACCCCAAATGACCAAAGGGATATTCCAGACAATGTGGCATCACACTCAGTGTATCAAGTGGAAGGTAGAAGGAAGAAGGGGGGCATGTTTGGAATTATGGTGCTTGTCTTCCCAAGTAATCATTATGTCTGATAGTGTCCTGCTCTCTTGGAGATGTCTGAAGACCTGCCCAACTAGGGGAAGCAGTGAATCAGTTCCTTGTTTAGCTTTGTTTTTGTGTGTGGCTTTTGCTTTCCCTATTAAGCTGTTTTTATGCAACCCTCACATTTTCCAGCTTTTACTCTTGATTTTCTCTTGGATCCTGCTGGTGGGGGAATGAGTGAATGCCTGTGTGGGGCTTGGCTGCTGCCTGGGGTTAAACCAGGACACAAGGCTTGTACCGAAATGAAGTCATAACTACACTGGACTGTAGGGAAGACTATGCCAAGCAGTGCTCATAGACTTCAGGAATGGACAAAAAGAAAGGGCTAGATGGCTATGTATAAGAGGGAGGGGGATGTTAGTGATCAAAGGGGCAATGTTTGGATGATGACTAAGGAGACCTCAACCATCCTGACCACAGCCAACTTTTCCCACAGCTCAAACTGTCTAATCATTGACCAGTAGGAGTCAGAGAGAGCAGCTTGGGAATAAGGGAAAATTGTGCTCTTTAGATCAAGTATGGTCTCCCAAAACTTTGCTCAGCTATTGCAAAGCGTGGGGACAGGTTATAGCAGGAGACCTCAGTTCTGCCTCTGTGCCCCTTCCAGTTCTGCTCTGAGGACACTAAAATTCCACTAATCATAGTTTCTCCTCCTACATTCATAAATTTCCTCTGACTGAGACAGAGCAGTGTATTGAAAAGGGGGAAGAATATGGGCTGTAATTCTGGGAACACTGGTAACAGGTCATCAAGAGTTCCCTCTAAGCCATATTCTGCAGACATTCTAATTACTACTCCCTGCTACACCTGCCTGGGTCCAATGACCCCACTAGAAGCTTGGCAGAAGAGGGAATTGGGCGACAGTGCCACTGTATTGCTCATGAAGCAGGAAGAACAGGACAGGTAAAACACAGAACAAAAACAACTCTAAATGTCACCCAAGAGAAGAAATTAAGCTTGGTTACAACTTCTAAAGGGGCTGACGCCATGAAAAACAAAACAAAACAAAAAAACCAAAATCCTACCACCCAAATGCCTAACATCACTTCCTGTAAAAGAGATGAAAAGGCATCAAGGTACATATGAGGATGATCTGCTGAAAGGTCTCTTGTTCTCAGGGACATAGTTATGGCTTGGGGAGCTCCAGGATACATGCGGATAAGGGATATTTTGCCTGCAGAGCAGGCTAGAGGTATTCTAGGGTAAAAGACTTCAAATATCTGAAGCACATATATTAAATTGTTGGCATCACATTCTTCAGTGTATTTGATCTACTTTTGCTTTGCTAATTAAGAAAAAAAAAACCTGGCAAATGGTCTAAGACCCTGGACATTACTCAATGCATTTTGGTTATCTTTCAGGCTTAGCTTTTGAAGGAACCAAATAGTTCCCTCTTAAGACAGAGTAAGAAGTGTTTCACATGGTCCTCTTTTCCTCTCACACTCCCAGGGAGTGTTCCATGGTTCTTTCTCCTCTCAAGTCCCATTCACCTGCTGCCAATTCAAAGCAAGCAATATGTGCATTTGGCTTTTGCCAAGTCTGGCACTTCTAGCAAGTTATAAAAGAGGACTTAACCTTTTCGGAGTGCATTTTGAGTTGAAAAAAGTACAAAAATATGCCCTCCAAATGCACTTCCTAGGACCCAAAGGAGATTCAGGATGCTCTGTTGTGTGAGTGCACAGTTCATACTCCACAAGGAGCAGTGTGGGCAGAGTTTGAAGTTCTGCACCATGAATAGCTCAGTTGCAGATTGCTTTACCACTAACAATGTTTTCTATCTTGCACTTGTTGTCTGCCACTTCCTACTTAAATAATTGCAGCAACATCAAACAGAGCCTGCACATAAACACAAACACACACACATAAAAAAAATTCTAAATAGCTCAGATTCCAGAAATGGCTCCAGTGATCTTATTCCAAGAGATCAATAATTTCCCTTCTTTTCCAATTTTGGGAGGAGAGAAGATTTTCATGTTAGCTGGCACAACTAACATTTCAGCAACTCTACAATCCAAGCTTCCACAAATTTTAATTTAGTGATTATTATAAAAGACTCACATTGTCTAGGAAGGCCCTCCACAAAAGTGTGTGCTATCAATATGTATTTTATATAACGTAGATATTATATATTTTTATCCACGTATACTGCCCACACTAAACTTATCAATATGATTCTTTCATTGAGTCAATTCATGTTTAACCAGCTATGTGCAGGAAATCAAAACCAACACAGTGAAATCAATAGTCTGGCAGGGAACTCTCTCCTAATAATTTCCCAGGAACCTGTGCTTTTCATCCAAATTAATGCTCACTTAAAGGGCAAGGGAAAAAATAGGCAAATGTCTTGAGAAAAAAAGTGTACTTGGAGTGCCAACATCTCTCCTAATAAGTACAAAGCAATTTTACACAGAAGCTGAGCACTGTAATGATTGTCCAATAAAACCAAATTGCTGTATAAAGTGCACAAGCAGTCATTTGAAGAGGCTCTGAGTGGATGAATACTGGCCAAGGGCAAGTCACAGGGGAAACAAAACACCCAATGATACTTCAGTGAAGTGTTTCCATGGGGTTGGACTGTCAAATTTGAGCTCTTTTGTGCACTAAAAGATCTGCCATTTTCTTGAACTTGCTGCAGCTGCATGACCTTTTGGCAGGAGAAAGTGCTCTGCACGCCCAGTGTTGATTTCCTCAGCTTCAGCTGACTACTTTGCCAATCAGTCAGATGCAATTTACAATCAGCTTAAGATTGCTCATCATTTCCGATGACTGGCACACTGACTCTTTGACAGAAAACCAAATGATGGACCATACCAATCAACAGCATACACTGCTTTCAACCCTTCTCCCTTTTTTAGGCAGTGGCACATTTTTTCCCTTTCTGTCCTGGAGAAGTTGGCCACCCTTTACCAGAGGAAATGGATGTGATGGAAGTTCAGAGTGGTAGCTTGAATTATCATATGTGCATACACTTATCACGGTATCTATATTTAAGATAAGAGTGATATATGGAACCTTCCTAAGAAAGTTCCATTGTCTCTCAGTGCAATTAATAGAAAAGTAGCAAACTGCTCTAAGCAGCAGTTTGAGGCAACAGTGGTGTATCCTTCTGATTTCCATAGCTGGAAGCCCTGTGCTAACAGTGTTGGACAGAGTATTTCCATTTTTCCAAGACTTTACAGAGGAGAGGCCTGACGGTCACTTTCTCAGCACTTTTAGCAAAACTACTTGTATGCACCTACACAACAATTTGTGTGTTTTGACCACAAATTGTTGCATTAAGCTTTGCCATTCCTCAGAATAGCAAATGCCCCATGAAACAGCAGCAACCTGAAGAGTTCTGCTGGCTGCAATGAGCTGGCAAACTCTCACATTAGAAGTGGTCAGCAATTGTGAGAAGGTGCTTCTATATCTGGTTTAGTAGTTGAAATTGTTTTATATCTCCACAGTTAAATGTTTTAGTACTATTTTCCGCTGCATTCAAACTGTGGCTTACTCATTGTGTGAGGTTTACATCCTTTTAGAGAAGACTTTCGTCAATACACAAATATTTCTGCTATTTCGTTCTAGATTATCCCTTTTTTGTTTTTTTTTTCTGTAATTTTTTGTTGTTTTAATACGTTTTTTGTTTTGGTTTTGGTTTGTTTATTTTTCTTCATGGTTCTCCATTTTGCCTGTTTAGGAATCATCTTCCTAGAGCTAGTGATTTAGATTACCTTAACAATATTCTCTTCCTTTGAAGGGAATCAAGGCTCTGTTAGATAAGGCAGACGATTCAAATTACTTGCTCGATTATACCTCAATCCTCTGATCTGTTTTCAGAACTGCCTGGTAAATGCCTTGTTCATTGAACCTGAGGAGTTAACTTGCAGACTATTCTAAAATCAGACTTGAGCCAAAAACTTACCCAGGGACATTAAAACAATTCAATGCACTGGTAAGTATTTGAGACATCTGCTTTATTTGCTGCAGGTAGGTGCTTCAACCTGGAGATCTGCCAGGGAGAGAGCTCTTATAAAACTCCTTTACCTTATGTAAGCAAGGACACACTCCTTCAATATACATATACATAAGGCTTGGAAGAATCAGAGCATCAGGATGCCTCTAACACTAAGGAAAGCTCCAGTGACTCCAGCCTTCCTGAACATCAGAAATAGCACAGCAGCTGTGGCTGTGGTCAATAAGACATTTGCCTAACAGAATGTTAAGTTGCTTTCCTTTACAATCATTTTACAGCTGACTGATTCAGATGTCTTTGTATAAATGCCTTGTTTGACAAGTTCATTCTTGTCTCTGCATTTAAGATAATTTCTCTGACCACCATATGGACAGGATTAATTTGTCAAATAGCCCACCCCTACTGTTTTTGGAAGCAGCAAGCTTTTTTTCTTTTCATTTTTTTAATATAGTAAAGAAATTCTATAACAACAACCTTGACAGGATAAAATAAAAAACACCGAGAGGAGATATTTTCAAAGAGCTAAGACTTTATTAGTGTTACTCTTAAAAATGTCCACAGTATCTAAAAGAGGCTTGGTATTCAGAGAGAAACATGGAAAGCCATGCTGGCTGAATTATTTTCCTTCAGATTCAGTCATGGTATGATCTTGGGCAAGTCTGACTGTTTTTGTGTCTCAGCTTCATATAAGTAGTACAGAAATTCTTCTCCCACAAGTAATTATAAAAAGGCCACATACACACAAAGACACCTCTGAAGTGGACGAGTAGTAAAATCTCTTTAGATATAACATGATCAAACATGCCAATTTAAATAGAGGCTTATCCAATCTTCCCTCAATTAAAATTTGGAAGATGCATGTATCTGTGAGGAAAACACCTTTGCACTCACATGAGTGCTGCTGGTGCCCCATTTAAAATAACTGCTCAAAGAGGAAGTGAAAAACAGTATCTCTCAAATTTGAGTGTCAAAATTGGTCCTTGCTATTGTTCCAAAGATCTGTTTCTGCAATATTAAGAAAATACCATGTAAGATACATCTTATCACTATATTGAAT
>WBNO01015201.1:11277-21336 GCA_013400575.1 Peucedramus taeniatus | reverse complement strand
AACAGGGAGTCCAAACTGCCACAGCCTACTCAGCTGTGAGCCACACAGCTCACATGATTTCATTAGTACTGCACTAAATCCAGACTTCCAAGTACTACAAGAGGAAGTTCAAGATGCAGGGATGGTAAACATGGTCTCACAGTTTTTGGTGGATTTTGTGTTCATTCTGATTAAATGCACATAAACCAAGAATATGCTGTTTACCTGCAGGCAGAGTCTGAAGGCCAGGATTTTGTAACTGCAAAAACAACATCAAGCTTATTTTGCATACTTGAGAATTGTTTTATACATCTTTTCTTTAGAAAACTCAGTGATGATAATGTCAGACGCTGACACCATTTATGCAAACTTCTTTGGTTTCATGCAGTCATGGAACTAAGGTTGGGCAAACCAGCAGTCAGCTTCCTAAGCCAATGTCACTGCAGAATTGGCAGATGATGCCAAGTTATGGGCTGATTGCTCACTTGAGAATAGGTTCTGGCTAGAATCCTGAGTTTGTCTCTCCTCAAAACTAGCACATTATTCACATGAAGAATCAACTAAATGCATCAGTTTTCCTTAATTGTTACCATTAGTAGCATGGATAAAAATTATTAGAATTTCAAGATGATGCTTTCAGTGAAATATCACGTGCAGTGACTCTCATTTGTTAATGTGAACTGTTAAAAACATCTAAAATACCTAAAGAGCTTTTGGTTTTGCTTTTTCTTATGGAAGGTTTTTTATCTAACTCAGTAGGCTAAATTCCACAGTGACTATAGTCATATGATTGGGGGGACAGGATCACATGGAACATATTGCTGCACAGACTTGACTCTCTATATACATATATATGTTAAATTGCTGTCAAAAAAGATCATAGGAGGATGTGAAGCTTGGTATCTTGGTCTGCCCCCTATTTTCTCTTGGTTTGTCCAGAAGAAACATTCTCTGTTTTACAATTTAAATTCACAGGTGTCTGTGTTAGGCTTTCTGTGACGAAGCTGACTGTTTCAATGGGCTGACAAAGCGGCAGCTCCCATGAATGAGTCCCATGCAGTTCAAATGGAGTCCACCCAACATTGTGTTATTAAGTTAAAGGTTTTATTCTTGAGAGAGCTGGAAACAGAACTCCTGTTGAAAATTGATTGAAGTAGAGTAGTTAACTCCCTAAGACATTGTGAATGTCATTAATTTGTCTCGTAAAGGATGAGGCGATTTGGTTGCTACTTTTCTATCTCCTTTCAAGCATGTTTGTTTTCTGGTTCTGCCATCATAACAGTCATGAGTAGATTTGTTGAGGGTTGCTTTTGCTGAGCTTATTGACATTTTAAATTTGTTTTGACTTAAGATCTAGTAGTAAGTCTTGTTTCTAATTTGCAGTGCAAGTTGATTGCATAATTGTGAAGCTGTTTGACATGTGTGATACAATTTGATTTGCATTCCTGCCAGTTTTCAACTGTAAGAAACAAAATCTGTTAGTAACAGTTTTAGTAGGAGTCACTGGAGGCTTCTTACAGTTTGTTTTCATTGTTTTCATTTGTCTTTTAATTTCATGGAAATTGAGACATGAAACTCTATACAACTATTTGAAGACTTCAGGTTATTGTTTAGCTGAGCTGTATATATTGATGTAAGTGGTTTCGATAATTTGAGGGGAAAAAAGAGTGGAAAAATGTTATCTATAATAGGTATTTTTATATCATATATCTGTACAATTCAGTAAAGAATGGAAGAGGATATATATTACTGACAGAAACAAAGATTTTTTAAAAAGTAATAGAATTATAGCAAGTAGCCATAGGATGTCTTGTGTAAAAGCACAGACTATGTTGTGACTTGATTAGCAAACTTGAAACCTATGTTCATACTGTTATAGAAATACATTTCCCCTATAAGGATACATACATGAAATTGGCAAAGTGTTTGCTCTGTGACCTGCAGATCCTGGAAATCTATGGAGGAGACATAGTCCTACCCATGCAGACAACAGCTGTATCAGGCTGCTCTGTGCATGAGTACACCACTGGAATTTTTCTGATAATGTAGCTCTGAGTATCACTGATTGATTTATTTCTTCCATTGTGGAGTAGCAGGGAGACTTGAAGTAGCATTAATTGCAGAGCAGATTTTCCTGGAGAAGCCTCAGAATAAGCAGGTGATACTATTGTAGAGAGCAGCCTAAAGGGAAACTGAACTGGCAGAAGCATATAATCAGATAGCAATAGGTAAAGTAGTTAAGAAGTATTGGAGATTGTATAATAATAGAAATGGCAACACAAGTGGGATTTCCATTAATTCAGAGACAGTTTAATAAACTCTTCAGAGGAAGTGAAGTAAATGGCTGGAGACCAAAAATGTAATTCTGATGATGCAAGATGTTCATGGTGCATGGACAACACCTGATTAAGAACCAAGCTAATTGTTTCAAATCATGTATCTTCTTTAAGATGTCACCAAAGCACACCACCATTACTTGTTCTTACTTACACAGACTTGCTAGAAATTTATATAAAGCATAGGACTGTAAAAGACTACTTTGGTCATGCCCCGTGGTTCTCCACAATCAGGCAGCTCTGAAATAATGCCTGCTCCATTGCAGCCTACAGAACACAGTAAGAACCACAAAACATTTTTTCCCAATACCCTATGAAGAGGTGAAGGAGATGTAGCACAGCAGACTGAAGTGCATGGAAGTTAGTGTGCCATGAGATAAATCCAGGAGAGGTTGGGGATAGCACCAGTATTTTAGTTGTCCAGAGATCCTAACCACCACAGATCACCGGTTTTTAACCAAGCACACAGGCAAATGTAGGCACAGAAGCATTTTGATTTTATATCTTGTAAACCTCCTGCCACTGCATCACTCCCTGTGAGCAGTCTCTGATGCTTCAAAGGCTAACCCCACTTCACCAAAAATCAGTTACCTATGGGAAAAGAAAAAAAACCAACAAACCAACTGTTGTGGCACAATACAAAATTTTATACTTTAACAAAGAATCTTTGCCTTTAAAGGCAAAATAATGTCAGTTAGGTTATTTGCACATGAAGAATCAGCTTGGTTACATGGCTGTCTATACCTGTACTGTGCTTTAAAAAACCCAAACAAACCAGAAAGCAACAGGTGATCACACATTGAACACTGGGGTAATGAATAGACCATTTGGTCTGTAAAATTTTCTAAGTTTGTTTCACTTCCTCTGGGAAGTTTCTAGATATGTTTGTGTCTGATACATGTAATCATGCCTATTAAAATATTCTTCAAAATAAAAATCCAGAATAGTGACAACATAATCAAGGAAACAGAAGGAAAAAAACCTTTTAAAAATATGCCCATCACACTTAAATCTACAGCTGCTTTTAGCTGAAAAGTTTGGATTCTGCTGAGATAGATTGTTGTTTTTAAACTTGCAATACCTCTGAAGATTATAATCACAGTTCTTGAAATTGCTGTTTCCAGGGAGTAGTGTCAAACTGGTCACAAGATCTTCACTCAGTATGTTTAATGGTCAGCTAATAATATGTTCTAAAGCAGATATTTTTTCCCTTCAACCTCTGCATACAAGTGACTGAAGTTAAATTGTCTCCTTCATGCTTGTGACAATTTCTAGTCAATTTTGTTTCAAAGTTAAGATTTTTTTTTTCCTTGCACTGGCAATCTCCCTCTCCCACTGCTATGACCTTGTTTCTTGTTTTCTGGTTCCCTAGCTGGGAAGAGACAGTGTGTGCAATGGCTGACCAGTATTTCAGTGTGCTAAGGAAATGTTTAACAATACAGATCTGCTCATCTTTCCCTTGCTGGAGTCACTTGTTTGATTCTCTCTTCTTTACTAGCAGCCAATCCTTATAAAATCTGCAGGAACTTACTTTACGATTTCTCTTACTTTTTAAAAGTTCCTGGAATTTAGTTCAACACAGTGAGAACACTGTGTGACACAATTTTACCTTTCTCTTGAAGTGTTTCTTGAATGCATTTTTCTTGTTTATGTATTTGTCAATGGCCTAATAATACAGATGTTGGCATTTTGCATCCTGCTTTTTTTGACTTTACTTTAGGCTATAAAAGAAGAGTAAGTATTAAGAAATGCTATATATATATCCCAGAAGTGCTATTATGTGCTAATATATGGCTTCTTATAGAGAGCTCAGTAAGGATGAAGAAAAACCCTCATGGTAGAAATGCAAAACCTCATTGCTGATCATTTTCATGAGTAACTGATGGGGATAAGAGTAGCCTGATTCCTATTGTCTCCTATCAAATCAAAGGCAGTTTTCACACTGAGCATACTACTATTTTTTATATGATAAACAATGTTACTACTCTTTGCCTAAAAAGCAAAGAAATATGTCACATCATCCCAAGATTATGGCAAAGACTTGGATAATGGCAGTAAGGGTTAAGTTTACTTGCTGCTAGTAAATTATTCATATATATGAGGAAGTATACAAGATGTAGCAAGGAAAATTCCAACTGCACCTAAATAAATTAATTCACAATGAGGATGGTCAGGGGTTGAGACAAGTTGCCTAGAGAGGTTGTGTAATTGCCATCCTTACATATACTCAGACTTTCTTAGGATGAAGCTCTGAGCAATCTGAATTAACTTTAACATTAGACCTGCTTTGAGCAAAGGCATTAGACCAAATGATGTCCAAAGATCCTGCCAACCCAATTAGTCTTCTATCCTAGATAATGTTCTGCTTGATTGGGAATTTAACACTGGAAATAAGAGATCCCAGGTGGTTATATGTGAACTCTTCTTCCTATCTGAGTAAATATGCAGTAATTTTAAGTAAGTTGCCTGCAGTTTGAGGGAGGTTGATTTTCCTCTCTGTGGTGCAGCACTGCTGAAGTGACATATAGAGTGCTGTGTCCAGTTCTTAGAACAAGAAGGACATGAAGCAAGTCTCAGAGGCCCAAAGATGTTTAAGGTATTGGAGCATTGCTCATATAAGGAGAGGTTGAGAGTTTGGGGACTGCTCAGCTGGGGGGAAAAAGGTTTCAAGGGGATCTTCTCAGCATATATAATTCCTTGATGGGAGGGAATTAAGATGAAGAAGTCAAACTGTTCTCAAAAGTGACCACTGACAGGAAAAGTGGTAATAGGTACAAATTGAAACACATTAAATTCTATCTTATAACAAGAAAACATTTTTTCACTATGAAGTTGATCAAAACTGGGACAGATTTCCCAGAGAGTGTGTACAGCCCCATCTGTGGAGATAGTCAAAACCCAGCTGGATCCAGTCCTGGACAACCTGCTTTAGCTGGCCCTGCTTGAGCAGACACGTTGGATTAGTGATCTCAAGACGTGTCTTCCAACCTAAGGAATTCTGTGTAGTTTTCAAGTTTTTAAAAGCTGTAGAATGGCATTTCTATCGGATGTCTAGGGAATCAGTATCCAGTGAAGCCGAATGCTGTGGTTCTCTCTAAATGCCATTCAGATTGGTACACAATTTCTATCAAGAAAACTAAGAATTTTTTGTTTTGTTAGTTTCCTAGTTCAGATGGATTTCAGTAATTCTTTCATCTACAAAATATAGGTAACTCTTAGGATAACTGGAAGGTAGTTGGAGACTTGCTTAGAAACAGACTCCAGAGTAGCTTGATAAGGATGTAACATTGTACCAATGTGGATCTTCTTGCAAAGTTAGAATTACTCGCTCATTTCAAATTTCACTGAGAATTTGGCTTTGTTGACCAATGTTTATTTTGTCTCTGAAATTTACTTGGGAATTGACATCAAACATTGGTATATTTCAAAGAGTATTAGAACTGCTTTAATGAAATGCTTGGAGTTCTTGTGTGTCCTGCCTGTTCCTTTCAAAAGATACATTTTATTAATATTAAATGTAAGTAATTATTCTGTTTCACATGAGGATGATACAGTAATTCTTTAGGGATTTCAAGAAACTACTCCTCAAGGATGATAATGCTTAGAAAGGAGATTTATTTCTATGTGTTAGGAAAGCTCATATATGTGAAAAGGAAGTTGGCTTTTTAAAAAAAGTAAGCACTGTGTTAGAGAACACTGAAGACTGCTGAGTAAAAATCAGTTGATGAGAAAGTCAAAAGTTGAAGAAACACAGAAAAATGAGAGCAGCTGTAGTTCATCACTCATTTGAGGGCTATAGTCACCACCTCTGTCATACCATGTGTCCTAGGGTAGACACATGGTATCCCCCATCATCTGCTGATGCTGGATGTTGAGTTCTGAGCCTTTAAGACTAGATCCAAGAGCAAAAGGAGGGAGAAGCAGTGGTGTGCAGTTTTGTCTGCAGATGCTTCCCTTCCTCCCCAGATTCCTTTCTCTTGGGTGTGTTGTCTGCAGCATGGAAAAGGGAGGACAGCTTTCCTTTGCTTTTTAAGCTAGTTTTTCATCTGTGAGCTGAGTCAAGAAAGTTTTTCCTGGGATGGTGGCTTTTTTCTGGAACTGCTCAGCTTTTCTCTGGTCCAGAACACCAGGACATTTGCTCGGGGCCCCCTGAAGCTGCACTGCAGCCTGGACGCCGGGCTGAGCCCTGGAGAGACTGAGCGAGAGCCGAGCCACGCCCACAGAGGACTCTGAATTTGCCATCTCTTCAGAACAGCAAGAGGTTTTATTCTTTAATATTATTCATTTTTCCAGGCTTGTGAATATTTTGCTTGTTAAATAAGCAGGTTTTTTCCATTTTCTTCAAGGAGATTTTCTCCGGTTGGGGGAAGGGCTGCTGGAATCTGCCCTTTTAGAGGAGACACCTTTTGGATGCTTCCTCCCAAATTTTTCTCAAACCAGGACAAATATTTTGGCGCCCAATGTGCGGCTTGAGGAAGTAGAAAAAAACTTGTTCTAATTGCATTTTGGTTTTACTTACCCTGTGTTGGGATAAAGAGTCAGTAGCCATGCTGCTTGAATTTATGTCTCTCTGGCTTGAGGCACTGATGTCTCTCTGGTCCCTAGGCTTGTTTTCTTATCCACAGATAGCTCCAGTACTGTCCCTAACATGTAGCTTTTACAGAAGAAAGGCACTGATTAGGATTGCTATTTTGCTGGGCATGATGATTATGATTTATAGAGAGTTAACAAAGGTACAGGGGTTTGTTCAAAGTGTGTATGGTCTGTTTATCCATCCTAGCTTCCATAGCCTGTTTTGGGGATTTATTAGTAACTGCACCCAGTTTGTTAGAGGAGGAGTAGGGGATGAAGTTTCCCAGTCTTTCCTCTCCTTCTTCTCCTTTAAATCTGTTATGTCACCTTTTGAGAATATTCTGTTTCCCCTGAATGTTAAAGAGACCAGTTTCCTGGTATTTTATCTGGTAGGCTTCCTCTATACAGTCTGCAGCTTGTCTAGAGTGAGGGCTGAGGTGTCCAGAGGGGTTGAGGAGACACCTGACCCAGGTGTGGAAAATCCTGAGTGGTGGGGGGGAATTGGAGAAAATGGGCCAGACCCTGAAGGAATTTTCTGACCACCTAGCCTGGGACTTTCCCTATGAACAAAACCAGAACCCAGAGCTGGGGAAATACTTGAAAGAGAACCAGGACACCATGTTTCCTGTCACTAATAAATGACACATATTTACTCTGATGAGCTTAGTTCATTTCTTAATTCTGTTTCTTTCATAATATGAAATTACTCCCTCATTTGATTCAAACACTATTCTTGTTACCTTTGAACTGCTATAAGTAGATCAAAATGCTCCCATCACTTATATGGACCTGTAAGTTTAAATAAACTTGTTGCATGCAATGCTAAGAGTTAACTATCTTTTAATTAATAATTAATTCATAAGCATTTATTAACATAATTTGCTTCCTGATGATATAAAGCATAAGTATCTAAGGATCTACTTTCCTCTGATAATGAAATGAGAGCTTCTTCTGTGCTGCTTCTCATTTGCTCTTTATGTTGTGGTCTGGAAAGGTGCTGAAAGCCTCAGCTTTCATCACCTTCAATCAGCATCAACTTGGTACCAGCAAGACTGAGTTCCTGCACTGTGGAGAGATGAGGCAAGAATTTGTCATGTATGCTATCACTTACCTGGCATGGGACTGCTTGTCCTTAAAAGAGGGACTTCAGTATGACTTATGGGAATCAATACCAGTTGTGTATGTTTGCAAGTATCCCAACTGCCATGTGAGCATTACTGCATGGCCTACACAGTATAATGAATGACATAACTGAGTTTTTATTGTGCTTGAATAGAATACTGTGCATCCATTACCATGTAAACTTGAGCCTAGCTGATTAATTTGTTTAGAAAATGTTGGGTTCTTTATTTTTTCAAATGACACTTGAAAAACTATGCTATGAAATCTCACTTAGAATACAGTTTAGTTTTTTAAAAAGTCTTACCAGATGCAGTAGTTTGGAAACAGCCAGGAGAGCATCAGCAGTTGCATGTTTTAAATGCATGTATATAAGTTTAATAATGCTTTATCAAACTACATTTGATCAGGGCCACTCTTATGCACATTCTGAAATAAGTCAAATTCTACTAAACCGACTGAATGTGACTAATGAAAATATTCCCATGAGATGTATGTAGTTTTTGTTGTCTCTTTCTCTGTTTAGTGTTCTCTAGCCTGTGACTTGTCAGTGTGTGTTTTGTGGTATAAAACTGCAAACAACGGTTAACAGTAGAAGGTTTAAACCATCAAAACACAACTCAGTTATACCGACCTGGGGTGCATCAGGCACAGCATCACTGCCAGTCAGGGCAGGTGACTGACCCCTTCTCCTCTGCACTGGGTCAGCCTCACCTTGAGTGCTGGGGCACTTCTGGCCACCTCAGTGTAAGAAAGATCTAAAGCTGTTAGCAAGTGTCCAAAGGAGGGTTATGAAGATGGTGGGGGGCCTAGAGGGGAAGCCTTGTGAGGAGCAGGTGGCTCAGGTCACTTGGCTTGTTCTGCCTGGAGGAGACTGAGGGGGGAGTTCATAGAGTCTGCAGCTTCCTCATGAGGGGAAGCAGGGGAGCAGACACTGATCTCTTCTCTGTGGTGACTAGTGACAGGACCCGAGGAAATGGCCTAAAGCTGAGTCAGGGGAGGTTTAGGATGGATATTAGGAAAAGGTTCTTCACCAAGAAGAGGTGAAGAGGGTGGTTGGGCACTGCAACAGGGTCCCTAGGGAAGTGGTCACAGCACCAAGGCTGACAGAGTTGAAGAAGCAGTTAGACAATGGTTTCTGACACATGGTGTGACTCAGGGATGTTCCTGTGCAGGAAGAGGAGTTGGACTTCCATGATCCTTGTGGGTTCCTTCCAACTCAGAATACTCTGTGATTCTATGCTGCTTCAAAAGATTTTTAGCTATATAAACTTTTGTTCATGTTGTGGAGAAACAACTTCATACAATATAAACATTTTATCAGGAAAAATCATTCAAATTCTGTTGAATTGCTCTGTGCCTGGTTTATCATGCATTCATCATTGCACTGTAACTTTAATTGTAACAGTTTTTGATGCACCTGATTCAGACTAGCCATTGAATTGATGTAAATGGAGATCTATTGCCTGGTAAATATTATAGCAGTAGGACTGGATGGCAGAAACAGGCCAAAGCTATTCAGCTGTTGCAGCACTTACACAAGGATGAAAGGGAAGAGTGCACTGGAGGGCCACTGCAAAATGAGCATTTATTTCAAAATGCAGAACAGAAAAGCAAAGACCTAAGACAGTCGCAGGTAATGTGGTGGAATTGCAGCTGATACAGGAAATGTCTCCTTATGTTTCTGTCATTAATGTTAAAAGCAGTATAAAATAAATTTTCTAGAAATAGTACAACTGGAAAATTACCTGGTAATATGATGGATTTCTGTGACTGAGGGGACAAAAAGCAGATGCACTGAGCCACAGAAACAGCATTTAGTCGTGCTAAGCCGTTGGCTAGTTGATCCCGGTTCGAGGAAAGCACACGTATTTTCACGGGATTCGGGCTAACTTAGTGCAGTGTTTAGTGTTTGCGAGCTGGAGAAATGGGTTTAACTTCCACCCTTCCGCGGGCAGAAGCTGGAGTTATTATTAAGAAACGGCGGCGGTGCCCCAGCGGGTGTGTGCCGAGCCGCGGGCGCGGGCCGGGCGCCGCCGCTGCGCTTACCTGG